>JAVQJF010041996.1:0-34473 GCA_036023855.1 Gadopsis marmoratus
AGTATATATTCAATTACATTCAATTTTATTTATATAGTGCTATATCATAACAGAGTAATCTCATAGCACTTGTTAATATAGAGCAAGTCTAAACCAACTCTATATGTATAGATCCAACATTTCCACCATGAGCAAGCCCTAGGCGACAGTGGCAAGGAAAAACTGCCTTTTAACAGGCAGAAACCTCAAGCAGAACCAGGCTCTGGGTGGGCGGTCATCTGCTTGATACACAGGATATAAACATGATTTAGATTTAGATTTGACAATGATGAATGATGAAATCACTTGGTAAGTAGACCTAATTCTTAAATTTAATAAATTAATAAAAAGATATACTAAAATAAAAAGTCAGTGAGAGCAGTGTTTGGCCACTGAGTGGCAGTATTGTACAATTTCCATCCACACAGGGGTTCAGTTGCTGTTATTTAAAGGGTCAGTTCATCCAAATATTTAAATAATACATATATAGATGATCTGTCACTGAGCTTTCTGCTACTATCTCTATAGGTGATCAACCAGGATAGTAGCAGTAGAATAACACTGTTGTAATATTTAAAACTATATTTCAGTAAAGTCATTAAATGGACTTAATGTATTTTTAAAAAACCTAGCTCAGTGGTTACAGCACTGGTCTTGTAAACCAGGGCTCGTGAGTTTGATTCTCACTAGGGCGGGCAGTACAGTTTATGTTTGCTTGTAAAAATAACAATATAATATGTAAAAGCAGTAGTGTGACTTTAAAAGTATTAGCAGGAAAATTTACTTATTGGGACCCCTGTCAAAATCAATTAATCAATTACTGTCATTGAAGTATCAGAAAAAGTTTAAAACTTTGTTTTACTTTTTCTCTGAAAATATTTTTTTATTTTTTTATTAACCTCTTTTGACTGGTTAACCTGTCAATGTCAGCTGAGGCCATATGAGAGACTAAGGGTCACCTGGCAGTCATGTGAGAGTCATCAGAGTCGCATGAATCAAGGTGTGAAACTTATGTCAGGACTGCAAATGTGAGAAGCTCATAAGTGGTAAAGCCATTTGTGTGCCCTAAATCTGTACACTGTAATCCTCAAAGGAGCATTCCTTGTTCTGAAAACTGAGGTAGACCGAGTATTGGTGGAAGAGGGATTCCTACCACAGTGTATCTACCTATTACATTAGCTAGAATAATGATTGATGATGATAATGAATAACGAATAATATAATGATTTGAATACTGTATTGAGCAAACTTCTAAAGAAAACAAATGCTCTGTTCCTCAAGCTGTAAAAACGTATTTTTAATATTAGGATTTAATACCAAGTTTTAAAATAAACATATGCTTTAATACATTTAATAATGTATTTATTTCAGTGAATAAATTGTCTCTACATAAAACAATGTACAATTTTATAATAACACTTTATATACACAATGAAAAATAAACATATGCGTAATCAACTGTCAACATATATATATTAAACAAAGAAAAACAAAGTAAGAGTTTGACATTTTCAAACATGTGTCTTTGTGATGCCATTAAGATTTGAGGACAGCAGCCTTAATACAATATTCAATTTGTACATAACAACCAAAATTTTGTCATTAACAGTCCTTAGTATAAGGCTTAAATAAGTTTGAGGTATTCATGGCATGATTACATGTATAATAATTTCTGTGTCTTTGTTTTTCTATTTACAGAGCAGCAATGCAGGAAGTCACCGGACCATCTCGGCCAAGGCAACAGAGGTATCGTCTTTCTGTCACTGCATACAGAAGAGTTCAATATGGAGCCCTGAGAGGGGAGAGAAAGGGGAAATAATCCATTAGTGTGAAATAATCCATTAGTGCGAAGTCCTTTTGTAGTTACAGTGACATATTGGGTGATATGCTTATTCGCTTTCTGGTGTAGAGTGAGGTAAGAAGATAGATACCACTCTCATGTCTGCACAGAAAATATGAAGCCACAGCCAGCAGTCCATTTAGCTTATGTTAGCACAAAGACTGGAAATTTGGGAAACAGCTAGCCTGGCTCTGTCCAATGGTTCCAATCGTAGCTCACTAATTAACAGGTTATATCTCAGTCTTATATAGGTGTAAAAACAACAATGCATCGTTTTACAGGGGGTTATGTACCAGACCATGTCTTGGCCGTGACTGTAGTGGATTCTCCACTGGTTGCATGGCAAAAGCTCAGAGCCAAGAAAGAGTCAGACGCATAACCCCCCAAAATATGGTGAATTGTTTTAGTACTTTGGTTTTTTTTCCCGTTAAACAAACGAGATATTATGTGTTAATTACTTTAGCCTTAAAGGTGCTGGGAGGTGTATATTGTTACCATTTGACAGACTCAGGCCAGCTGTTTCCCCCTGTTTCCAGTATTTGTGCTAACCGGCTATTTGCTCCAGCTACATGTCATTTAACAGAGATGTGAGTGGTATCGATCTACCTTTCAGTAAGAAAGCAAATAAGCAACTTTCCCAGAATGTCAAAGTTTAGTTTTAAGAAAGCAATAAATGGAGATCCAGGTCTTCTTCTCACCTCATCTCCTGATGAAGGCAACAGGCAGTTCTCTGTTGGGAACCAAAAGTCCTGAATGGATCACATCGAGCGTCTCGTTGTCTGTTGCCACGATCTCATAGTCTCTGACCAACTGTGAGAAAGACAAGCAGAGTTAGTTTTGATCAGTCAGTTCAAGCATCAAGAGAGTAATGTGACAGAAATATCAAAAAGAATCAGTCGGTAGTGATATATAAGTCCCAGATAAAACTATACACTACTTTAATGTGGCTGATTATTCTATTTGATTGAGTCTATAAGTTGAACAGAACTTTGTCTGCTCTTACCCAGCACATGGCCAGCTTCAGCTGCAGCTCTGCCAGGCGTCGGCCGATGCACATCCTCTTTCCAATGCCGAAGGGAACATGGGCAAAGGGGTTGATGGTGCAATTCTCCCGCAGCCACCGCTCAGGTTTGAACTGCTTCCCATCCTCGAAGTACTCTTCATTGGAGCCCAGTGCATGGCTGTTTATCATTAGGACTGTCTGTAAATGAAGCAAAAAAACAATTATAGCACTCAAAAATCACTAGTATCTGGATTTTTACTGCTAGAGAGTAATGAAATAGATACAGTAGATTACAAGAGTAAAGTGTAATAAAGTCAAATGTAATCTTTCCATGCAGTTTGCTGACTGGCACTTCAACTACAATTAGAGTTGCTCCATTTAGGCTTTGTACAGTATGCTAGCGGGTTCTTGTAACACACTTCAATCAGTTAAATGTAATTTTATACAACAATGTAATATGTCAGGTGTATGGTAACAAGAACTAAGCCACTTACTCCTTTGGGAATAGCATAATCTCCCAACACAGTGTCTTTGTCCAGGGTCCTGCTGGTGAATGGGACTGATGGTGATAACCTGTAAGAATTTGCAAAAACATGCATGGGAATATGGCCTCAGTGAAACAGTTTTGCTTCGTAATCTCCGTGGTACTTTGTAAAAGTGTGACTGTTCCGAAAAATCGAATTTATCGGTAGATGTTATGACATGTTCCATTTATTCATGTCAACTATTTGTGACTTGATATTGATGTAGTGGCAGTCAGGAGCTTTCTGTAGCTGTGCAATTTATCCACCGTAGCCCTGTTGTACTGTACCTCATAGACTCCTTGAGGCAGGCCTTGAGGTAGGGCATGTTCTTGATGTGCTCTCCACATGGGTCCTGGTCATGGGGCACCACCTCTCTTATCTCCTCCAGCAGCTTCCTCTGGGCGCCGGGGTTACGTGACAGGTTGAAAATAGCCCACAGCATACTGTTGGCAGTCTGAGAAATGTAAAGAGAGTGAGAGAAAGAGAGGGAAGGAGCGATGAGGAGAGAGGAGGAAAGATGAGGAGATGTCACTCAATGATGAAGCTACTCTGAGTGGGTTCTGAAAGGCTCCTCAGTTACATCCACACCACATTCATTTTCCCCTTTGAGGCACTGTAACTGCAGCACCGGTTTGTTTTAGGAGCTGAACAGGTTTTTCACTCTTTCCTTACTCGGAGGGAATCGGCAAAAAGGTAAAACATTTAAAAGGTTGACCTGTGTGGGGTGTACTGCAGCTATGTTATGTCATGTTTTTCTTTAAGAGCATAAAGTGTAAATGAACAAAATTTGGGGAAATACGTTTACCGCAATTCCTTGACTAAAAGACAATAGTCAATTAAGAGCCGGACCACCAGTAATGGCTGGGGGTGTGGTCGACACGAACAAATACAGGCCTGCCCTCAATATAGGCCTGGGGAAAAACCAGGGCTGGATAAACTCCTGGTGCATGTCATATAATGTGCATGTTTATTAAGCATAATGTGCATTTCGTTTTCATTTCATAAACTCAACAACATAATCACTCTATTTTAAACACTGTTGTTCTGGATTACACATCTAAAGCGTAATTGTCTGATTTCAGTCACTGCAGGCGCGTGTTTACGTCTCAGCCAAACTGTATGTTGTAGTAACTTACAAGCGCCACAAAATGGCAGCAGCTACATTTCAAGCGCTGTACGGGAACTATGCTAGTCAATTGGTTTTCCACAACTCGTTTCCTGCAAATGTTACACAATAAAAGCCTTGTTAAGAAATGAAGGGTACATTTTTGTGTCCACTGAAATGCTAGAAGGCTTTTAATATGAAACTGATACATGACGTTTTGAGGAACAGCGTGATGCAGTAACTTTAACAGGTCAAACGGGAGTGGATCAAAACAAGACTTCCTACTATAATATGACTAATTATACTCGTCAAACAGGGGGAATTACAAATAAAGGCCTGCCTCTCATACAAGCCTCCTTCAAATAAAGGCCTGGTACATTCTGCAGTTCAGGTAAATAAAGGCCCCCGACCGCATTGTGAGGAAATACAGTACTTACTTTCTTGCCGAGAGTTAGATGAGAAGATTGACACCACTTTCACAGACCCATATGAGAGTGGTATCAATCTTCTCAGCTCACTCTCGGCAAGAAAACGTATTTCCCCCAAAAAAGTCAAACTTTACCTGTAAACGAAACATGTATCTTTGTTGTACAAAATATTGCTCACCGTCTCAACTCCTCCAATCTGTAGCTCTGTGATGGCTGCGTACAGCTCCTTCTTAGGGAGACAGCTGTGGTGTAAGATGTCACCGATTAAGTCATCAGGAGCTCTGACGGCGTTCCTCTTCAGCTTCTTGTCTATGTAGACTTTGGCTGAGTAAACACAAAGCAGTAAAGATGAAATCATACACACTAAGTTCTAGGTCATGTAGCAGTATTTTTCAGCCTTCAATACTGTATTCAGTGTGCATCTGTCATCTTCCTGACCACTGTTCCTCTTAGTCTGGATATTCATGCCAATATTTGCCAAACACTGACAGTTTTCTGCGACGCTTATAATAAAAAAAGAAATTTTTAACTGATGCACCTGTACTTAGAAATCTGATACAGTAATTTGGTTTGCTTGGACCTCTATTAGGTCTCATGTTGCTTTAAAATCTCACATATCAAGGTGATGATTTTCAGACCTTTTCACTTTTAATGCTGACAGTATATCGATTAGTTGATTGACAAAATATTAATCAGCAACCATTTTGATGATTGATGAATCATTTAAGTCATTTACGAAGTAAAAATACAAATTGCTGCTTTTCTCTGCTCTACATTATCGTAAAGAACAAAAATGTCTTTGAGTTTTCGATGTTTTGGGCTCTGGGACATTTTTTATGGGAATTTTTTGTACTATTTTCTGAAATTTTATACACTTTTATGTACTAGTATGATAGTATGTCTAACCTATGTTGCAGTGTTTGTCATCTGGATTATGTTATGTCAGCATAAAAGTCCTTTTCTTTGGGTCGTCTATATCCTGTATGCATTAGTTTGTTTTGTCCAAATAAACACAAACAGCATAATCTTCTTCCTCCCTCAATGCCCCCTCCACTGCTTCCAACCGCCTGCTACTACAAATATTTGGCAGATTTAGCCCTCTTAATGTAGGTCATGCAGTTTACTACAACGCCATTTACACAGAGTGCCAAGTACACAAAAAGCACTGAGGCACCCATTACATATCCACCCTCCCTCTGTTCTTCTCTATCTATTGTTTGGTTTGTACGTCACGGAGAAGTGGAGACAAACTGTACTGGAACTTTGCGAAATCAGAGTGACCTGTTGCATTTGGGTCATTTTGTAGCGTAGTATTAATTTGTGCCTGTGTATTTTTTCTTTACCTGTGCTGAAAATGCGGTCCCATGCTGCAGTGTGGTCCTGCCATGTTTTGGTGTTGAGGCTCTTGTGGAGCTCCACCGGTGTGACCATCATCATGCCAAATGTGCTCATCATCTACAGAGAAAGACAAAGAGGGCAGAGCAAAGGGGAGAAAAAAACAAAAAGGAATTAGGTGTTAAATCTAATCAATGTCACTCCCACTGAAAATCTTTGATGCATTCCTTTTGGAGGTCTTCTGTTTGTTCCTGCACCCACTGCCCTGTGAGACCTTTGCAAGCCTTCACTTATCACCTCTTGACTCCTGATGATAGTGGTTCGTCCCGGTAAATTCCAGTAAATACATTGAGACACTGAACTGCTGCATCACTGGCTGATGAACCTGATGAACTACGATGTATCTACAGGCTCAGTCAGTGTCACAGATCATCCCAGGCGTCCTCTCCTACAGTGCACACAGTCGAACGCGTTGAATAACAACAGGCGTACTCACTGTTTTCACGGCTGTGATGAAGTTCATGGCTTCCTCGTTGACTTTCTCTTGCAGCAGGCCAAATCTCTTGTCATAGAGGACGAGGCAAATGGCTGAATGACACAGAAAAGCAAAGGCTGAGATTCAGAGCTAAATGTATGTACAGGTTCAGAAAGAAATTTAATTTGAATGGAATTTGAAAAGTCTCATTTAATTTTTTTGTTTGACATTTTATCGACACACTTTAAAAATTAAATTATCAACTAATAATGAAAGTAAGAGATCACATTAATAACATGGTTTATATATAAAAACTGTTATTATAGATACATCTAACTGCATTGGAGAAAATAAAATATTTGAGCTGCAACTATTTTGGTAATCAATAAATCATCTGAGCCGTTGTTTCCAGGAGAAATGCCAAACATTCCCTTGTTCCAGCTTCCCATGAAAGGATTTCTCTGCTTTAATTTGTCTCATGTCAAAGCAAATTTGTTATCTTTGGGTTTTGGACATTTGAAGACGACACTTTAAACAACTTTAATACGTGTCCATTCTTTTTTTCACAGTTTTATTCATTTTATATACTAAACAATATATCGAAGAAAATAATAATCAGATTCGTTGATAATGAGGATAATTCTTGAACTTACTCTCAAAGGACCATTTATTCAGTTCGAAGTACAAGTCTTCAATCTTTCCATTCACGTTAATTTGTCCAATTCTGCCCACGAAGTCTGCCAGCACCTGCATTTACACACAAACTCTGTCAGTCATCGATGACGAACATCCAAATATGAATCTCTGCGTCGTTCTGAGTCTCACCTGATTTATTTTGCGATCAAGCTTCACCACCTCTGTCGGCTTCATGAGTTTCTGCTGAAAAGCGCTCCTCACTCTCTGCCAGTCTTTCCCCTCCCTGCAACGCAACAGTTTGGATTAAACCCCCTCCAGAATAACTCATCTGCGCCTCTTCTTGCGCTGCAAGCTGCGCCTTGAAAGGCTGTGGGCACTTTCCATATGAATAAAGCACAAGTGGAAAGGCTACTCACAGGATGAGGAGTCCGTACGCCTCGTCTCTCAGGTCTCTGTACGCGGTCCAGGGTTTGATCTCCAGTCTCTGAGGGTAACTGCCCTCCTTCCTATACAGGGCCTCCAGCAAGCAAGGTGCGCCAATGTGAACCGACTCGAAAGAGCCCAGCTTCAACCGGAAGATCTTTCCAAATTTCTTGTGATAATCAACCTAAAATAGATTTAAAGGGCCATCAATTAGTCGGAGAAACTGAAACTCACGAGTGAGGTTTTTTTTTTTTTGTTTTTTTTTTTTCCGTTTAATAACATTTTGGGGGTTTTTTTGCTGCGGTATTGACGGAAAAACCAGACAAAAAAGTTGGCAATTTGACTTTACCAGTGCCTCGTGTTGCCTTGTCAGACCTCCTTTCCGGAGAAGTTCAACCAGACTGCCGACGAGGGGCCAGTTGGTGGGTCCAGGCATCGCGTCCAGACTGTGCACTCTGGAGGCAGCGCGAGGGCACCGCGCAGCCTCCGCAGCATCCTTCTCCTCCAGGACGCACACTGAGGATGTTGGCTTGAAGTGCTGAAGCCCTACAGACTTCTTTTTCAGCAACTCGACAATCTGAGGAACCTTTTGGATCTGCGCCCTCATCCTCAGATGTGTAGACTTGCTAACTAAACAAAACGAAATAAGCGGAATAATCTAATGTGTAACAGCAGCAGCGCTTCTTTATTAGCTTGGGAGAGAGAGAGAGAGAGAGAGGGGGGGGGGGGGGTTCTTGTTTCTTGGAATTGTCACAACCTCACACCGATATATATATACCCTGAGAGTGTTTGTCCCTACCGTGCACAGAACCAATCACCTGCATGGTGTGGCCGCCGGGCCCACCATTCATTTACGTATCCACGTCGGGAGGATCGTGTGACCCCAGAAAGACCGAGGAAGTGCACTTTATAAATAAACACACAGGCCATGTCGGAGGTGACGCGGTTCGCTTGAACCGATTGGAAGAACCGAAACTTTGGCAATGCAAATACTACTGCCACACTGCACCGTGGGCAAATATTTGACAGATTGCAGGTTGTGTGTGTGTGTTTGCTTTGTTTGTGTTTTGGAGAGTGTGTTCTTTGCAGAGGGGTGAAGGAAGGGAGGGAGGGGAGGGGGGGGGGTGGTGACTGAGCAGTTCTCTTTTTTGATGTTTAATATAATTGCACATATAAGCCTGTTTAAAGCCATCTTAAATACAGAAGAAGTCACTCTGAGTTTGCTGCCTCATCGTTGCAGAAACATGAGCGGTCCTCACAAACATGGTAATCCACAGACATTCAACTCAAAGCTTTCCAGGTCTTTCCAGGTCTATAATTTGGATTCTCCAAACTGTTCCAGCTTTGACAACAGTGCAAATGTTTCTAATAAGTACTTGACACACAAAGCAAGCATGCATATAATATAATAGAAAAGCTGTTAAATTCATCATTTGATCAATTTTATTCATTCGCTTTTTGATAAAGCTTTTCTTTAGATGAGCTGATGGGTTTATGCGAGGTGATATCAAGCTCTCCCTGTCCTGGTGCAAACACACACACACACACACACACACACACACACACACATTATTAGATGTGCACAGCAACCCCCCAGAGCTGGCATGACTTAAATAACATGTGCAGGGTCCACCTGTCCTGTAAAAGTGCTTATTCACAGAACAACCTTGACCCTCGACTGATGTTTGCTGCACATTGGGGAGCGAGCGAGAGCCTCCCCAGGTGTAAAGCACATACATCAGTCACACCCCCAGCTTCCAAAAAAATACTAAGAAAGAAGGGAAAAAAACACCACCCACACATCACACGCATTTGTTCATTTGCTCTCTCTTTCTCTCAGATTCAGATTATGCTGTTTGACATGGCACCATCATGTGATCAGGCAGCGTTGGCAATATGTTTTTTTTTTTGTGAGGTACAGTTTAACTCACATCATCATTAGAGGAATAGTTCCACATTTGGGGTAATACACTTTTGCTTGCCGAAAGTTACTTGACAAGATCAGTGTCTCTCTCACAAAGCCAGCAGCATGTCAGGAAACGGGCTCTGTCCAATAGTAACAAAATCCACCTACAATGATAATTAATTAACAAGTTATATTTTGTTTGATTAATCCGTACAAAAGATGAAAAAACTAAAACATTGCAGTTTCACGTAAGTTGTGAGCGGGACAATTTCTCGTCCAGGCTCCGTGGCTTCTTTTGGTTTTTCTACAGATTAAACAAATGAGATATAAAGTATTAGTTAGTGAGCTTGAGAGGTGCTGCTAGACACATTTTGTTACCTTCGAACAGAGTCAGGCTAGCTGTCTCCTGCTGTTTCTAGCCTATTATGCTAAGATAAGCTAACTAAATGCTGGCAGTAGCTTCATATTTACCGTACAGATGTGAGAGTGGTATCAATCCTCTCATCTAACTTTCAATAAGAAAGCAAATAAGCATAGTTACGTTGACGTGACAAAGCCCTCAAGAGGCCGTAGTAATGATTACAGGAGCAAAGGTGAGAGTCAGGTGACATTACAGAGCAACAAAGTCCATATATGGAATTAGTCAGTGTGGATGGACGGATCAACAAAACCTCAGACTATAACAAGAGAAACAGATGTTCATTTCCTGTTTCCAACCCACAGACAAGATTGTTGTTGTTTTTTTAAATGACCAAGATAGATCCTGAATATTAACCATGTGTTTATCATTGTAACCATGACGATGAACTTCCCCCGCATAAACCTGACCAAACTCTTTGTTGTGCCTAAACCTTAACCATAGTGATGTCACACAAGGAAACTGAATCATGTTTGTGATTTGTAACAGCTTTGGAAGGTACACACAAATGATAACGTCATACTGATAGGCGTGTCAGATCAGGATAAAATATCGCCAACGTTTAATTTGGAGGAATGCTGTTCCTTTCATTAGACCCTTCCGGCCTGGTAAATGTCTGTGTCTTTCAAACTTCATGTCCCAAGTTTGTAACACGATGTCTGTTAAAAATGTCTCAAGCCAAAACTGAGCTAATCTAACTTTTTTAATGAAAGATTTATTGTTTCCCTGTCTTTCTGTCATGTTGCAAGCAATAAGGCCAAAAATTCTTTGGGTCCAACTTCTTAATGTGACAACTACGTTCTCTTACCCGTTACGTCAAGCAATCTCAACATACCAATTTGGTCCCTGATAAATTACAATGGTTAAATTTGACAATTTTCTGATGTGTTATATAGAAAGAACTAAAGTATTTATCAATTATTCAAATAAATAATCAACAGATAATGACAATAATAATTATTTGCAGCCCTATATCATTGCAGAATCTTCCAGTTGAAAAACAAAATTGCACTAAAGTACAATTGTTACGAAACTGAAAAATCAATGGAACTATGAGAATTTAATATTACTAAAGCTAGCATTTACTTAAAGCCAATTACAGACTTAAAAATGACTGTTATGACTTAAACAGCAAAGGGGCAAGAGTAGCAGGTTGTTGAGCAAGGCTTTACCTCAGGACTTCAACCTCGCAGTGTCCTGGTCTGTATTGGCATATTCAACACGAGGTAACGCTGGCAGTGTCACTGACAGCAGTCACTGCACAGGGTGCAAGTCATAGAGAAAACATGTTTTCTCGTGATGTTCTCTGTTAGCAAATAGTGCTACGCAATACCCTCCTCTCTGACCTTGTGTAGAATAAGTGAAGAGGTTTGTACCGTGATAAATGTGTTATAGAGGATGTGTGTGTTGTATCATATTTGTTCACTGTCTGCCACACTTCTTTCTGCAATTTCATGTTAAATATCAGCTGAAATACAAGAACATGCTCTGTTGACTTTTGTTGTACATGAACAAATAAGGCTTTTATGGGAATCTTTGGGAAAATTATTCATTTTGCAAGAAATTGCAATTGTGAAATAAAAAAAAAAATATCTTTTTTTCATTTTCCCATTTAGTTCGATGAGGTTACAGGAACACAAAACACAAAACAGGCTGAATGTAATCAGTCAGTGAACATAGGCACCATAATTAAATACATGCATACAGTCTCATCTACAACATAGACAAAATCTATCAACATCTCTGTATTGGGTCTTTATAAAATATGAAATAACAACAACAAAAAAACCTAATGCCCAAAATAAATAAATAAAATGAAAAGCATTATCAAGTTATTATTGTGTATTTCAAACATGAAAAAGAAAGAAGAAAGAAAACTAATCTGTAGTGTTAAATATACTGTTCTCTTTAGATGATTTGTTTAAGATTCAACTGAAGCCTCCTGAACTGACTGAATGCCTCCTCTTGAAATCTCAATTCTTGACCCACTGAACACTCAGCTCCCGTCACACCATCACGTCTACTAGATATCACTTTGTTTACTGTGCGACTCAATTTTCTCTGTTTATTGCCCTCCAATCAGTGAGGGCTCTGCAGTCGGGACAGCAGAAGGCAGAGAGATAAGTGATGAACTGAGATAGGGACCAGCTGACCTTCTCAGGCAGCAGCGGAGTCATCAGCACACAGGGCAAGCAAACCTGATGACTCGAACTCGCTCACGTCCAAATTGACTGATGGGTCAATGAGTTCGGTGGTTGGGTTTGAAGTGGAAGCTACTCGGTATGCAGGGCTGCAGCCACATGCGAGAAGCAGAAACACAGGCACGCAAAGATGCACGTTCATACATGACAGTGAGCAGTGAGAGACCGCCATGCTCCTGGAAACATAATGCCACAGCTGGGGCGATTAGTTCGGATCCATAGTAGAGATGGAAGTGCGTCGTACAGTCACATCAGCCTGACCAAGAATGTGAGGTGCCCCCTTTCCCCAAAGCCCACCCTTACACTAAGAGTGAACATATTTACATCAGAGCAGGAGTTAAGTAATGCAAGGAGCACCCCACCACCACATCCTCCACCCTCTGGCAGCAGCGAGGCTCTCACAGAGTTAAAAGAGATGCACCTAAATAGTGTCGACAGTGCAGGATACAATGTTTCAAGTATCACCGTTTACAACTTTGTTTAACAACTTTATCTGTCGTCCACCGCTTTTCAATGCGCGCACATTCTGTGTAGGCCTTGACTGAGCTCTCCGTGAACTTGCTGACCTATACACTGAGGCTGCTGTTGCCTCCTGGCTGTGGAGCGGAATGCCGGCTCAGTAACGGGATCAGGATTCCCTGGATGGGGAAGGGCTCACCCCCCTCCTCGCTTACAGCAACAAGCAGAAAGAATGGAAAGCGTGGAAAGGGTAAATAGCAATAGGCAACAGCGAACTTGTATATGTAGGATCACAAATTTGTTGACAGTGAAATGTTTTTTCCCAGCAACCACAATTGTTGCTCAAAGAATTCATCCAAAATGTTGTGTGGCAATGATTTTAGTACTATATCTGCTGTTTGTGAGCAACAGATCCAGAGATGCAGAGGTCACTGAGAGAACCGAGTGAACTAAGTGACCTACATGACCTACGCAAAACTCATGGTAGCGCTCCAGTAAAACAGGACAGCATCTCTGACTCATATTATTATCTGAAGAAAATAAATATTGTGATGTCTTGCTAAAAGTTATCAATGGATCAAAGGATAAATTAAATTACATTAAAATTTAATCCTAATCCAAGTTTTCACTTGTCCGGTGAAATATCGCAGCATTTACAAGAGGACTGGTACAAAATGTGGTACAGATATCTGTGCTGCCTTGATGATGTGCACTAATGAATTTGGTGATCCCCTGATTTTTCCTCTAGCGCCACCATGAGGTTGACACTTGAAATGTCTCCACAACTGTTGGATTGATTGCTATAATAGACATTTATGTTCCCCTCTAGGTGAATGGTAGTATGTTTGATAATCCCTTAGTTTTATATTTAGCAAAATTTTAATTTGTGAATTACTTGTGACTTGAAAAAAAGCCCCCAAATAGGCAAAATGGTGGCCCATTTTATGACAATATGTCATAAGGCCGTTAAACTCATACCAAATATCCATGGGCATGTCATTCCCGAGCGAGATACTGAGCCAGATAACCAGGGCTCAAGGGGGCAGACTAAGTTCACTTTGTTAGAACCATAACTTGTTAAGATACACGCTTGTTAAATGAAATTAGTTTAGTAAATCCCTCTTGTTTGTTATGGTCTCAGAGCCAGATCATAACAATTTTAAGAGGCTAAGTGGGTAATGCCCACTCTGAGAGGAGCTACGACCATAGTTTGATGATTGTTCTTGACTGTAATGTGCAGAGACATATTGAAAGAGCAAAAGAAATCTGACCAAAGGTAGTAAGTAATGTGACACTTAATGTATGTGCTGCCCTACGTCTTTCAAACATGGAGCCAATAGGTTAACAGGTATCAATGTCTGTAGAATCTCAGTTAGTGAAGGAGTGCAACAAGGGCAGTATTTGACCAGGTCAATGGTTACTATGAAGCACGTTTGTGTGATGTTAACTATTGGTGATGTCTTCTGTTGACCCATTAAGTAAAGTCATCAATCAGCATTCCTACACTGACATTATGAGAATGTAGTAATGTCAACTTAATCTCAGTTGACTTATCAAAAAAGAATAATTTTTTTAAGGTGTGCTCCACATGCAATAATAAAAATCTCAGTGATCAAAAATAAATATTATACTATGGTAACTCTACATAGTATAGTTCTGTTACCATGGCTGCCATGGCCCCAGATCAGCTCGTTGATTACATCGTTGGCACACTCTGGTACACTTTGACCTCTCCACTGGCCTGAGCCTCAGAGGTAAATTTGTAAAAGTTTTGACCCCCAGATACAGTGTACCCCCGTGGCCCCATCAACTCATTGCCCTGCCTGTTATCTTATCATTATACACAGAAGCTCTTAGTGGATGTCATCATGCACCGGTGTCCTGTCAGCCTGCCTGCTGGTGTGCATTCAAAGGCGGCTGTGCAAAGCAGAACACAGGCTTGCACAACAAAATTCACACCAAGCGGCCAGTGGACAAACAAGTCTCAAATTGCCTCATTTGAACTTTATGGTTGTTAGTGAACAAAGAAACCATCCTTCAGCTGGCCCTTATTGAAACTGAGCAAAACAATGAACCTACAAGAGCTCCACAAACTATTTGTCCTGTAGCTGAATCTCAACAGAAAGTGAATTTTACTGTAAATTAACCAGTTTCATTACAAGAATAGACCACTGGTTTCCAAACTTTCCCCTCCCCCTTTGGAAGCTGAAATTACACTCATATAGTAGTAGGGGAACATAATTGCTACCTGAATTATGCTATACTATTACACTTTTATTTTTTTCAGTATTTGACCAAGACCACGATCTTTCCCCGAACCTTAACCAACTGCCATAAGTGAATATTGCAAGAATACAACGAAACACATTGCTGATATATTCAGTATCAACATCATGCGACTGTAAACAGAACAAGGTGTAGGGAGTGAAAAGAATGAAAAAGGAGTCTTAGATGCAGATGCAAGATGGAAAAGAAACTGAGACCAAAGTGCCTGTAGGCTTGTTTGAAGTCTTTGCTGAGAGCAAGTTCAGTAATTAATTTGGGCTTAGGTGCTATACTCATGCAAGATATACTGTACTCACTGCAACACATAACCAATGAACCCTTTGGCAATAAGGTGGCCTACTGAGGGGAGCTAGATAGCCACGCAGGAGCTTGATAGGTATTATACAGTCTTGTATCAGGGCACACGCTGGTAGTTATTTTCTCATCAGATTTCATGTTCAGCTAAACATTGTAGAAATATGTCGATTTATTTCAAAGTAATGGGTTTCTGTGGCAACTTCTTTTGCTTTTTTTATATTCATTTAAACTGCTGAGCTTCTTTACGCTGCTGCTACTCTCAACCACACTCAATTTCTACCTTAAGCTTCTGTCCATGCACTGATGTTCATCTGCTGCTTATCAACATTTTATATTACTTATATATTTCAAGCAAAGATTTTCTTGTGATTCTAACATGTGTAAGTTAATAACTATTTGCTGCAAAGCTGAAGTAGGGCTGGATATCTGTGAGGAAGTGCAAACTCCCTCTCTGGGTTGAACATGGTATGTCATCATGTTAACTGTGTCCCTTAGGTTCACCAGGTGATCCCCGTTCTTGGTGATCGGGACTCCGAACTGAGGGAGGAAACCAGGTGGGGTGTGTTAACCTGGCTGATTGTCCCATCAGCGAGTCATACCCTGATAGGCCAATTGGGGCTTGGCTGGGCGGAGCCTTGGGTTTCTATGACGGGGCTTTTGGGGTTTTGGGGTGTTCTTAGGTCCAGAGTAAGAAGGCAAGAGTTAGTTTGAACTGTAACCTGGAAATAAACATTGGTTTATTTGGAAAGTGCTGTGTCAGTGTGCTGTGTCTGGAAAGTCCTGCATCCATCCTGTCCTCCCTCTTCTCTTGGTTGATACTCAAATTGTATTGTTTTATAAACAGAAGCCTGTGGAAGTCAGTTCCTGCATCAAATAGTGTTTCCATTCAATTTGAATAGTGTTTCCCTAAGTGCAGCCCTCCCCAGTTGGGTTTAGGTCTTATGTCATGTTTATGTTTAGGCATCGCAGGGATAACTGTTTGGGGTAAGTTAAGTTAAGGTGAAACACTAATCAACTTTGACACAACCAGCACTGTATGTAATGTGGTTTTGGGGGTGAAGAGTTCACTGTACTATCATCTCTCCCAACTTGGTGTATGTTTATGGGGAGTGATGACGTCAGAGCCTAGGTGCGCAATTACTTCTCTGTATATAGTGTACATACAAATAAGTCTATTCCACATGAGTCGGCTGACTGAATTGATGGGAATACCTCAGATTTGATTTATCTCACAGACAAAGTCTTGCAATAGAGTAATAGAGAGTATTAGTCGATTGAGTGTGGGAAGAGATGAAATGGTGTAAAGGATAACAGCACAACACCTCCTGGAGAACTGTGTTGTTAACTACAGAAAAATGGACAGTATAATAACCAACCAATAATAACCAGAGCACCGGGTTGCAGAGAAGACCACTTAGGCACACTTCATGGAAAAGTTGTGCGTCCATTTTTGAATGACGTGTGGTATGTGTTACTTCTCATCCATAAGGAGAGCGTGAGCAAATAGTGGAGCCTCAAACTCCAAAGGCTTTTCGGGAGCAGGCATAGAGACGTGAACAGTAGTGAGAGGAGTTAGAGCCCGCACTGCTAGTTATAATTGTTTTAGTCATTTTGGAAAAAATGCAGGGATTAATTTATTTCCTTTATTTTCCTGTATTTCTCTCAGTTTTCTTTCTTTTCCTTTTCTGACGGTGAAAGCAGGCTAGTGCTACATCCTGCCGTAGCAACTGTCAGACTCAGATCAACAGCGGAATTATTTTTTTTTTTTAATCCTTGCGGATAATGGACCAAACCGCACGGTTCAAATGGGATGGTTGGCTAAATATGCCTGCTCTGATTATGTGTTAACGTATTCATCACATTGTTTTTTGTATAAAAAATGTTTTTCTGAACATTTAGGGGCCCCTACCAAGCTGGGGCCCCATGAATCATCCAGGTTTACCCCCAGTGACCCTGCTCTGTTATCAGCTGCGCAACTGAGGTGAGATATTTGTTGGAAAGGAGCCAGCTTGTTGAGTTAAGAAGGGTCTTTGTGTACCCTGCTCTGAACTCTTACAACCTCAGTGTTTGTGTGTGTGTGTATAAGGGGTGAAAGGGGTGGAGGTGGTAAGTAAATGAGTGAATGAGCTAAAAAACATGCACCGGTCGACCTCGCCTGTGCCAACAGGGTGGAAAGTGATCCCCACTCCCCCAACACACACACACACACACACACACACACACACACACTTTCCTGATGGTGGCCTCAAAACGTATTTGCGTGGATGTGACAGTAATAACATGCAGTACCTCCTGCTTTGAAACATCTCTTACCTTCAATAAACCCACCGGGAGTCATATTTCCTGTATGTGTCCTGGCGGGACAGGCAGCAGCCATTTATTTGTCTGTTATATTGTCAGATACCCCGCATTTAATATATTCAAGGGCATGTTTTTTATTTTATTATTTCCTATATTAAAGGCAAATAAAAATCTGTCCCGTCCCAAATTAGGTTTGAGGGATTAAAACATGATTAAAGGTGTTAAAACAATATGCCTGTATATTTTGTTACACGAAATGATGTTTATGCTTTTCACAGCTTTTCTCAGATGTTTCGCTTTTTTTGCGAAATTCTGAATACTTTCACGTCACAAGTGAACAAGTCGGGAACCTTCGGATTTCTCTGATTCTTTAGTCTTTACGGATCTGACTGCGGAAGTTAAGAGTTCACAGAAGGACTGAAATGTATCTGTACATTGTTGTTGATTATGGAATTCAAATGGCTCTTTATCCCCTCATTATAATCAATCTATAAACATTTATTTGCTTTAGTGCTATAACTGGTGGTAAATCACACAGAATAATGGTTTCTTTTGGACACCTAGCATCAATTTGAACCTGTGCTCACAACATGAACTACATAATGTTTTTATTTTTCACTTTTTATCTGTGTTTTTACCTCCTCAAGCCTCATAAAGAGTTCTTCATTACAGGACCTTTAGCTAATTTTAACATACATGGGAAACAAAATAAATTTTGTTGCCATCATATCCCAACCCCTCTGTGTGATTATATTGAAAGCTGGTTTTTGCAATATGTTTGCAATATATTAAAAAGACTTGTTGGCATTAAGTAATGCCCTCAAACCTACTGACAGTTCTATGAATAATGCTTCAAAGTTCATATCATTACATTTTTGTCCACAGAGTTACATTTAAGCCAAAACACTGAATACATTGTTTCATAATGACAATTATTTTTCCGCAAAATACGAAATGACAGTTTTGCCAAGTTGAGAACAGACTCTGCAACACTGAAGATTATCCATTAAACATGTCTCCTGCTTCAGATATACTGTACACACATCAGCTTATCTTAAAAATCCTTTGTTCCTATTAGGATGTGTCTCTATTTGTGTATTCAATAATAATAAAATAATATGTGCAACAATATAATTGTAGTAATAATACATTTAGTTTGTATAACAACTTTCATGCATACAATGCAGCTCAAAGTGCCTTAAATCAAATCACATGGAAAACACCTAAAACATTTAAACAAAAATAAACAAATCAAAAGGTGACAAATTAAAACATCACAAATATTAAGAATAATATTTAAAATGAACTAAGAATTAAACTCAACATGACACAGTAAAAACAAGGATGCAGACCACGAGATTAAGAAGTTGCATGTCTGTATGGGCTAAACCATTCAGAGCCTTGTAAATTAGCAATGCAAAGGTGCTTAAAATGGTGTGTAATGGGTGCTCTTTTTTAAATGTTTTGTTAAATGCTGATGTAAGTAAAACAAGGGCTGCATGGGAGCACGAGCAGGGCATCGCCTTCTCTTCACTCACACAGTTCATAGTCCCACACAGGGTTCACTTTTTTTAAAGGCCGACTATCTGAAATAGATCCACATGTAGAGGACAGATGTCATGCTTCTTTATGCAACTATGTTTTTTTGCATGAGTATTCTGAAGAGCATATCGAAAACATTTAAGACTAAGACTTATCGCGATGTCTGGAGTCCCGGCAGACTGGAACCCGTTCACTTCCAAGCACGTTGACATTTTAGCCTTCACATCTTTGAGGTCCCGACCAGCTCTCAGTGGCTTAAGGATGTCGTGTTTTTATCTAAACCTGGAAAATGTTCAGATAGCCTATGAGGTGAGAGGCAGCTCTGAGAAACCCAAACTTTTATATCTTACTTCAGCTCCCTAAAGGTCAGCGGTGGAAGAAGTAGTCAGATCTTTCACTTGGTAGAAATAGAAATACTCATATACTTGAAAAGTGAAGTAAAAGTCATCCATTCAAAATTTTGTTTAAATTAAAGTACAAAAGCATTAGCATCAAATTAAACTTAAAGTACCAAAGTAAAAGTAGTCATTAGGATGAATTACCTATTTCGAAATACCTTTTTATTGTATTATTAGATTATTGTTGTTATTGTCTTTATCACTTTATATACTGTTGGTTAGCTTGTGAATTTTCCCCCACGGATCAATAATATGTTATCTTAACCGTTAGATAATACATCAGACTTTATTGGTTGATTATATTTTGTATTATTTAACAAGAATTTTCAAAGTAACTAGAGTTATCAAATGCATGCAGTGGAGTAAAAAGTACAATATTTGCCTCTGAATTGTAGCAAAGTACAATTCAGAAATATAAAATATAAAGTAGTAGAAAAGGGTACAAGTACCTCAGAATTGTACATAAGTACAGTTCTTGAGTAAATGTACCACCGCTGCTAAAGGTCTAACCGCCGTCACTGTTCTCTATCTCATTTTTGAATTTATTTCCCTTTTTTGTTCTGTCTTAGCTTCATGTTTTTATCGGCCATCATAATGAATTTGTGTGTAAGACTATTAACGTTGTTACAGTTCTTATGAGGGACTGTAGGGACAATAAATAAATAAATAAAAGAGGATGAATATTGGAATTATTCTTCTATTTTTCCTCTGACCTTTAATCGTTTGATTTCTTTTTTAAACAATAACTGCATATCAAGGGACATGGTGACGTGATTGTATCTCGCCGATGACTGTATTCCTCAATAAAGGAACTGAAACAAGCGGTTGTACGTATGAACTACCTGTGTACAGCGTGTGTGGTGTTTGTGTGTGAGCGGGCTCACTCTGCGTCCATGTCGGATGACTTTTTGGGGGCCAGCGGGGCCACAGAGTGACTGAACTCTCCACAGATGTTATTACACATCGATGAGGCCGCTCACCTGATCATTAACCCCTCACTGCGTAATCACCAACACGTGTGTGCAGGTGTGTGGGTGTGTTTGTACGCTCCACTCTCTGTGCCTCCCATCCATCGCTCTCCCTCTTTCCAAACTCTGTTTTTGCTACCGTATTTCATTTAACCGTATTGATTTCTCCCTGAACCACCTCCTCAGGGTCTCTCACGGGTGGACTCTGATCCGTCCTCTGTGGCTGTAAACTTGTTGTGCTCTTTTTTTCTTTAAACTGTGGAGCGAGAGTTGGAAAAACAAGCCGCTAGTAGGAGAAGAAGGAGGCGTTTCACATCTCTGTGGCCTAGATTTCTAGAATCAGAAGGCTATTTAGTGAGGTTTAACTCCTACTTAAGGTTTCTTGTAAAAATTGAGGGGTGTAGTTACTCTTAATAATGCATCAGTGACCGTTTATTGGGTGGCAAATATCATTTCACCATAGCGGATGTCATTTTCTTCTTAAGAGCACTGTAAAACTTAATTGCCTCTGTTCAGCATTAAGTTAAGCCACTGTGGGGCCTGATTTAACTACTGTCATCTGTGTTCTACTTATACAGTGTAGATGGAACAAAGTGTATTAAAGAGTTAAAAGTTCATTTTTTTTGTAGACATCTGGGGATGGAAGATAAAGAGGAGTTCAAGAATAACAGTGGTTACAGAGAAGAGTTTTCATCGCCAAAATACATAAGACACCAAGGCATTAAAGACAAGGAATAAAAGAAACACAAGACCTTATAGAAAGATATAAGCAAGTAAGTGGATCTTAGGTTGAAATTGTGTTGTCAACTGCTGCTTCCAAGGTCAACAATGAACTGTAAAGCTCAAGAGATTTTATAATTAAAAATCATTCAAAACAATGAATAAGGTGCCGTTTTCTTTCAGAAAGTTTTGTTATATTTATTTCATGATAATGTAAATATTTTTTATGGTCAGTTATTCACCTTTTATTTCTTCTCTGGGAAATTGAAATCAAACAATTAAAATTAACAATCTATAATTGGAGTACATCAAATTAAATTACAGTGGAGCATTCAGACCAACTTTTGGTAGATTTTACTGGGTGAAAATGTAATTTAACATCGTTTAAATGTACTTGCTTTGGCAATAAATTCAACATACTGTACAATACCCCATAATTACAAAATGACATAAATGAGAATTGACCATATTAACTTATTTTACCACAACTACAACTAAATGCCGTGCCTCTATGAGTACAGCTGTCATCTCTTTTTTAAATTTTTTTAAATTTTTTACAGTAAATCAGTCTGTGTCTGTGCTTGGGTCTATTTGACACTCCCTTAACACTTGCTCAGACCCCAAGGTCGGCAGCCCCTACTCATGACTGTTCTGCATTGCAGAGAACTTCATTTGCATTTCCAGCAATTGGCATTTCAGCTTTCAGCATTCACATGCATTTTCTGCAGGAAATGCAATGTTCTAGTTGCACAATGTAAGCTCAAATGCAGGTTATACAATGTAGATTAAGCGTAAGATAACAGTTCTGTGTAAACCTTGAGTCTGTATAGTTCTGGTCCTAATAGCCTTTGAAATTGCCACCATTGCTTTGTGCCACGTTCTGCTGTCGCAGTAAAATGGGAATGCTAGTATTCCCTTCTGCGCAAGGCAGACAAGTTAAACCAGACTTTTTCTGCTTGAATATGAGACAGTGTATGTTCCTGCACTTAAACTGCTATGTGAAAGAGGATTGTGGCAAAGGCTTTATTGGAATGCATTTTCAGAGAAAGCTGCTCATGTGAGAGTGCATTAATGTTCATCACCCTTGTCCTGTTGAATACTGTGATTGCAGGTTTGTTCCAATCAAATAACTGTATTTGAGTTATTCATTTATTTCTATATATTCTTGGTTAGTGAAACATGACTGTGAATGCTGTGTCTGCTCATGTTGTGTTTGCCATATTGGGACTGAAAGAGACCGGTACAAGTCAGCTGTTCATGTGACAGTGCATTGATGTTCAGCACCCTTGTCGTGTTGTATACTGTGATTGCAGATCCACCAGTAAAGCACTGAAGGAGAGTCGTGTGTCCTGTTGGTTCTGTAATCAAGCCACTGCAGTACCAATGATAGCATGTCATCTTTACAGAAAGAAACTTGTTGAACTGGCCCTTTTTTTTTAAACGGACTAATGTCTTATCAAGCTTTTGGCCCAGAGGGTCATAGGGTCAGAAAAACATTTTGATCATGCCGTCCACTTACGGTAAAAAAAAAAAAATGGTGAACTTGGAGATGGGAGGGTATTTTGTGTCGCCAGTAGCATGTTTGTTGTTTGACCTGAGCTGTGATCTCTGTTAACGGCCAACAGAGGAAGTCAGGGCCCTGCAGTCTGCTGCCTCCTGGGGAGCACAGAGGAGATGTCCGTCTGTTTATCATTAAAGGGTCAATCTGTCAACATGACCTGATCAAATAACTATTACAGGTTTTGGCAGCCGTGTGCTCGTGCGTCTACTACTGTAGTGTAGGTGTGTGTGTGTGTGTGTGTGTGTGTGTGTGTTTGTACTCCTGTTTTGTGCCATTGGAGGGTGTTTGCCAGGGCAACTAGTAGCTTGTTATGAAACCATGTTCCATTTGTTGGACACGTGTTTGTCTGCTGTGTAAGATAATGCAATAGTTGCATTACATTGGTCAAAGCAGGAGATTCATACACACAAGGCATCTTTTGCCTAAAAACTCAATTTAATTCTCAACCCTCTCAATTTTAAGTTTTCCTAATTCCATCTCAAGGAGAACGCTGGAGCTGGGCTGGAGGCTGAAATTGTTTTTGGTCTCTTCCCACCTGATGATGATGAAACAACTATGCCTATGTCTGGTCGGCTTACTGCACCATCAAGAGGAGACGACGTAAACCAAGGGGGAAGCCTTAATCTGGAAACAAGCTTATCTAAAAACCAAGACATCCTGTCCTCCTGTAATCATTAAACATTGAAAATGAACTTGAGATCTAGGGCGTCCCAGTGACCCAGTGGTACAGATGCACACTGTTTAACTTCAATATCCCTGGTTCAAATCCAGCCAGGGAACCTTTGGTCAATGTCACAGTCCTCTTTCTGTCTGTATCGGCACTGTCACTGAAATAGAATATAGAACAGTATGAAAAGAAAACAGTCCATTTAACATGTGTAATATATAGTTCAAATGAATATCAGTATGTAATTATACAGTTTTGTCTTCAGAGAATAACTATCTCCTTTCTTTCAGTGTATTCATGTCATTCCTTAGCTGTTGTCATCTTTGTAGGTCATCTAGCATCAATATATGACAGCGTCTACAACAGCGTCAGTAGGAGTGTCTCAGAGGGCTAGTAGTATCACAACCTCAGATTTTGTAATACTCTCAGGACCCTGCACTCGCACTCTTGCGCTTGGATTGGATCTGCTTCTGTCAAACCTTTCATTTATAAAGAACTTGATTACTAAGTGGTTTGTGTGTGTTAAGTATTAAGGTCACTGTACATGAGTCAAGATCTCCGTAGCAACCTTTAGACTGAGACTGAATTAGCTTTGAATTGGCTATATTTTTCCCTTTTCAAGGGTAGTGCCCCGAGTTCAATTCTATTATTTAATATCAATAGGCTATTGATTATTTCTGATAGCTGAAGTTGAGTATCATATTTCTACTTCAATTTGTATCCATCTGTATTAAAGTCCACGTATTTGGTGCTGTCCTGCGGGACTAATACCACTACATACCCATATAATATGCTGACATTGTCTAGTAGGTGTGGGTTGTGTTTTTCTCATTCTGGGAAAGCTGGAGCTTGTTTTTGGCTAATACAGCTATTGAGAAGGCAACAGACTGCATGCAACTCCCTAAGCAGAATCCTTTCACCACATGGTCCACACTCAGAGCATCTGGAGGAATCCCATACAGTAATCACACAAAGGGAAGAATATGATCTCCCCACATAACGAAGTGATAACTTGAGAAGGGAACTCCACCTAAAATTGATCTTTAGTTCTAAAGCTACTGTGTTCAGGATTTCAAACATGTGGCACCTCCCAGTGGTAGAATAAAAAAACACAAACACTGTTGTAGGCATAGTGAGTCACAATGCAAGATGCTAGGATTAGAAATTAAGAGGCAGAATTCAGAGTTCTTATTGCAGCAGGAAAACAGCTGTTACCAGGAGTACTTCAGTTGAAACCGGGATACTTTGTTATGTGAACTCTTTATCCAGGTGTCTGATCATGTCCTCAACTCGAGTTAGGCAGTGCTCAGTCAGTAAATATAATATAATCATCCACAATGTACAGTATCGATGATGTACACACTGAAATAAACTGACAATCTCACATCTGTAATGTGGAGGATAGATTTGATCCCTTTTTACTCAGGTTTTCCATAACTGGTGTAAGTAAATACAGCAGGGGACCAGGCAGCCAGAAACCAGTTACTAAGTCTCCAGCAGTGCTTTGCTGCTGTTGTATTAAGTATATTTAATAAGTATATTCTAAGTATATTTTACTAGAGCATCAATACTACCATGTAAAAATACTCCAAGGACAAGCAAAAGTCAAATGTCCACACATTTTATCAGGAAAGTACTAGTAAAGTAAAAAGACTCATGCGTGTTATATTATATTACTGGATTATTAATTTTATTATTGATGCATTACTGTGTACTCAGTATTCTAGCAGGTCATGGTTGAGCTAATTTTAACATTTTAATGTTAACTAACTTTAACATACTGTATACTTTACATACTGTTATAGTTTAATCAGTGCATCACATATTACAGGATGAACATATATATTGTATGTAAAATCTGAATCTGCAAAGTAACTAGCAACAAAATGTAGTGGAATACTCAAGTGGATTACCTCAAGTACCTCAAAAATGTATTTGAGTAAATGTATTTTAGTTACTTCTACTTTTCTTGGTACATTTGGACTGAACCACCATTGAGTGCATATGAGTGAGTACATATGAATATATATATGTATACTCTATATACTATAAACACTGCAATTACAATACTGCAGAAACTAATGACTTACATCATGGGCAAGAGCTTCATTGTTAATTAGAAAAATGGCGCCATCTGCTGTTTATCATGTACAATCAACCCTCACCTTCCTGACTAAAACAGTCCTTAACAAAATCAGGGTTTTTTTTTTTACCAGCAATATCATTAGTTATTTTCTTATTTACTATATAGTGCATGAAGAGACAAAAACAATGTAGCAATACATTTTAGAGAAGTACAAAATATACATATGTTCTGTATATATACTATATATCAGCAAGGTTATATATTAAGAGTTATATGTTGAGTTGGATAGCTCAGTAGGTACTTACTATGGGTGTTCGATTAGAAGAAGAACAACATCCTTGCCCATGCGTAGGTTAATAGCAAGGGCTGACAGAAAAAGAGCTAGAAAAGATGTGGAAACTTCCAACAGATTCCAGAAACAACATCCAAGAAGAGTGCAGCTAAGATAAATAGAAAATAGTGACCATGTACATTATCTATTGTTAAAATGCAAAAACTTATGTTATGCGTTACGATAACGTGTGCAACGTGTACGTTGTCTCAACTTACTGCTCATCATTGAGTTAACCATTAGGGTGTTCGTTACAGGGGGAGTACTGAATGATCAAAGGAGTGATTTCCGAGACTGTTTAAGGCTGTGTTTTGACTGGTCTTTCTGACCCTCCTGTTAAGTTCTGCTGCACCAGCTTGGCTGGGAGAAATTACACCTTTATTGTGCTTATTGGTTTAAGTTTGGTGACCTCATGTAATTCCAGCAATTCCTTCAACCTGAACAGGGGTCCAATCAATGTGTGGGTGGGCCGGGCCTCAGTGCCTGTGTGTGCTGGAAAGGGGATGACATGTTAAAGCAGAACACACACAAAACCTTTTGGTGGTGGTTTTATTTCCTGCAAGTTTTTGTGTGAAAACAGTTGAATACAATCAGTCATTTGTGAAATAAAATCACACTAGTCGAAACTAGTTTTAATAGAAAATATTGGCAGTACAACAATCAACAGTCAGTGCACATTTGGTCCAATAAGGTTATAGGAGCGACAGTGTGTCATGTTCAGAACATTCAGCTAAGTTTGTTTTTACATACACTACAAGAAATTGGCTTTTAGTAGTGGAATGTAACTAATTATTAATTAACTAATTTTACTCAAGTATTTTATTTGAGTACTTTTATTTTACTTGAGTCTTTTTTTAATGGAAATTTCTACTTCTTCACAATTCAGATGGAAATTGTTCTTTTTAGTGCACTACATTTATTTGATCACTTTAGTAGCTAGTTATTTTGCCATGTGAAATTTTTGCATACAAAACATATCAAGAGCTTATCAAATATGACGTTTTATTTTTATTTTTTTATTTATTTGATTTATTATTCATTTCAAGACTACAGGCGTCTTTCCATTCTTAAAATCGTGATCGTGGTCAGCCTTACAATCCAAAAAGAAGTACATGTATTGGTGTGTGTGAGGACGTGGCAGAACCCCAGTTTCTTGTACAGGGCCACAGCAGCGGTCTGAATGGAGCTGGTCTCCAGCACCACCTTGGAGAAGCCTCGCTCCTTGCAGAAGTCAACCACCGTCTGAGTCATCCTGAAGCCCAGGCCCATCCGTCTGTACGACGGTGAGATTACCATTCTGAACAGTTCCCCGTGTCTTTCTTTCCCACTTTGCTTGGCCAGTACAGCCACCATGCCCATGATCTGGGCCCTGCCATCAACCTCAGCCTCAGCCACCCAGAAACAGTCATCCGGTCTGCTCAGAAAGTTCCCAGGGATGTCCTGCATGTCTGTCTGGAGCTTCTCCTTGAAGTACAGCCCATACAGCTCATGGCAGCAGTAGTAGACAAGGCCCACCCAGGCTCCGGGTAACAGCACAGCCCCAAACACAGAGCCGAGGAAATAGCCAGCAACACACAGAGCCAAGGTGATGGCGAGGTAGAGAGGGCTGGTCGTCATGGCGTTGCGAAAACATGGCCAGATGTGCTCCCGGGTGCCAATACTGAACAGGGTGATCACTGTGTCCTTGTCTGAGGGACGGTACCGGCGGATAACCAGCTGCATGACCAGAAGGAACTACAGGAAAAAAAATATAAAGGATTCACATGTGAACTTTTTGTTGCAATTAATGCTAAATCCACAAGTATAAGCTCTTTTTTTCACAATATGTTTGTCTGTTGATTATTTTCTCAATTAATTGTTTTGTCTATAAAAGGACAAAATAGAGGAAAACTGCCTGCTATAATTTACTATAATTTCCCAGAGCTTGAGGTGGCGTCTTCGAATTTCTTGTTTTATTTTACAATCAGTCCAAAAACCAAAAGTATTTGGTTTATGATCATATATGTCAAAGAAAACTAGCAAATCCTCACACCCGAGAGGCTAGAACCTGTGGATGTTGAGCACTTTGCTTGAAAACAGCTTGGATTAATTGTTTCAGCTCTAAAACTTTTTAAATGCGATACAACGTACTTTCAAATCAAGAGGATCTTTTACTATCTTCTAAACAATGAATCCATTAATCAAAATAGTATCACTAGATTAACAGATACAAAAAGAAATCCTAATAATCTAATCACTGCTTTACAGATGTTTTGCTTCCAGGCAGTTTCTGAGAGATTGTACAAAACCAAAGCCAGGCCATCAATCATTGATGTTCTATCATATGATCATCTTTCAAATATTAACTCTGACAGCCATGTGCTGTATTACTAGCTCGAGGTGGTGGAATGTAACTCTATACTTACTACTGATTACTTCAGTTACTAGCTACTTTTTTACAGATTCAGATTAATACAAAACACAATTAATATTCAAAGACGATCAACTAATTGACTATGATGTACAGAATATTATAGATTAAGCTACCTGACAGTAAAGCTTGTGACGTGTTCTGTTAGAAAGGTGTTGCTTGATGTAAGCTCCGGGTCACCTGTATACTTGGGGCTTTTATTATGATGGGATGAGCGGAAGTGCTGTGGCGTGTGTAACGTGGGGACTTCAGGGGAGAAGTAAAGTGGCGCAAAAGTTCTCTCCGTGTTTTTATTTTGTGTCTCTACTCAACAAACGCTCGGTGCCATTGGTGGGATTGACTCATGGTCATTCATGAGAGAAGAACAGAACACGTCACGAAAATAGCTCACACTCATTTGATTCGCCACAAAACACACTGAAATACTGCTAAATTAATGTTTCTGCTAGCTATATTATCATATTAAATTTTTTTATGAAAACCGACGCTGACTTACGTTACTGAGACAACTTGTAAAACTGATCCCAGACGAGCAACAGCAGGACAGTCGAATAGCGATGTGAGAGCCGGTTCATTTTAGTGACTTAGTTCATTTAACTCCCGTTCATTAAAATTAACTACTCTTTTTTTTAGTCATTTGTTAATTTCTTTTTGGAGATGGTTGGGTTCAATACTGAGCCTGTGTAGCTGCAACGAGAGAAAAACGAAACTCATACATTATTGTTGAGCAATGCGCATGTGCTCGGAAAATTAACGTATTACTCTCCTACTAGTTCATATCAAAAGTGTAGTTCAATACGCGCATGATCGGCACATCACTACAGTCGAACTACCAGCTCAAACGAACTATATGCACCATGGACTGGATGTGTCCTTTAAAGACACTTTATTTTTTTAATCTCAGGTCGAAGTACAGCAGAAGTGTAAAGATAACACCACCCACTGTCTGTGCAGTAAAACCTATGCGGACATCCTGCAAACCACTATAACCTAAGATCATAATTATTGTCTTTTATAACCACTAATGTTTCCACATACCGTTCTCTAGGACTCCCAATCTCCCTGGTCCCTGATACCGAATGCAGTTGTGTAACTATTCATCCACTGTTAAATGTTAACTTGGGATAGATACCCTACTGGTTTGTTCACAGAGGCAGTCAACAATCTCAGAGCCAAAAAAAACCATACAGGTTTTAATGGAAAATCCAACCATTTCAAACTAATCATTCACAGTGGGTTAACAGGTGTGGGGCATGAGGGCCCCCTTCTGTCTTTGGGTAGCTACAGTGCACTTATTGAATGGTAGCCTAATTCAAAGCAGTTTCTCTCTGTCCCAATGCTTGCATTCTGCTTCAAGAAGGACTGATTCCAATTTAAGTAAACAACATCAACACAGCAATTCAAATATCTCTATATGTTGTGCTCAATAAGCAATTTCAACCAGTTAGAGAAACAATCAAACAATCAGAGCTTTGTGGGTGGGATTAAGAATGGGGACACTAACCTCCTACCTTTAGCCACAGCAATGAAAAATAGCAGAAAAATGGCCACTAAAATGGGTTCAAGCATGGATGAGAAAGATGCAGCTGCACACTTTCTTGTAAATGGACTTAGAGATTCAAGTCGATTTTATGTATAAGCTATAACCCAATATCACAAATTTGCCTCAAGGGGCTTCACAATCTCTACAGCATATGACACCCGGCATCCTTAGACCATCGATTTGGATAAGGATGCAGAGGAGGGATCCCTTTTCCAGCACTGACAGACATGCAGTATATGTTGCGTGTACAGAACGGACCAACATACTAAAATTACAGTATGGACAATCAGGATGACAAATTAAACATAGACTGGAAACATATCTAGAATGGATCCGGGAGGACATTGAGCAACTTCAGGTGTCGCCAAACAGATAGGACTTAAGCCACACAACCTTCTCTCCACCATGGAGACCTGACAGAGGACAGACTACACAAACACACAAGACCCGGAACTCAAGCACACCATTCACACACAGAAAGAGAGAGAGAGAGAGAGAGAGAGAGAGAGAAGGACAACATGCACACAACAAGGAGAGAGAAGATGAGACGCTGAAACTCCTGGAGGACGGAGATCCAGTTCCAAACCATCTGGAGTGAGGCACCAATAGCCAGGAGAGAGAATGAGGTTCCAGGATGGCTGATGGTCCAGCACAGAGATGCCTGAGTGAAAAGAGAGGACAAGGAGGGGTAAGGAGAGAGAGATAGGCACATAGCTATGCTGGTGGGACACAAGCAAACAAAGATATTCCCAGTATTCTCGTTGGAAGGACAAACATGGACTATTGTACTAAGCCTCATAGATTCACTGAGACAGAAATAAAAAAACTATAAATCTACATTTTTTGATTGATTTGAAGAAGTTAAAGATAACTTGCATTTCTTAGATTTTTTCCTTATAATGTTTATACTATAAGGACTAATCTTAATTTTCTTGTCTTAAGCATGAATCATCAACTGGTGAGGATGCTGACTTTTTGCCTGAGACATTGAACTTTAGCCTCAGTCTTTTTGCAACATGTAATGTTTAACTGGCAAAATCAATGGTTGCTGGCTACAAACGAGAAGCCTTCTTTCGTTATGGACCTACTGTCTCAAAATGGCTAAGAAATCTGGGAAGTATGTCATCCCCATTATTATTTTGAGGTGTTGCAACAGTGACTAAGGGACACTTAGACTGAGCAAACAGTCAGGTATGAGGTGCGTTTCCATCCACCTGTTTTATGCACATTTTCAGCTTGAACAGCTGGTTGGGAACACAGAAAATGGGAGAAGAAACCCCTAAAAACATTGCAAAAACGTTTTTACACTTTGCTGAGGTGGAAAAATTGGTATATCAATAAAAGCGCAGTGCGCCAAAGTGGAAAACAGACTTGGTGAATAAATCATGGCGTACACGGACCATTTGACTTACACAACCTACAGGTTTAGCTTCCGCTTCACTGAAGACATGTCAGTGGACGAAAGCATCAGATCTGTGTGGAATAAGGAGGAGACTGTAACCTTCCTCAAATTAATACATGAAACAAACATAAATGTCACTTTTCCATCATGTTGTCCAAGTGGTTTTCAACCGTTTGATTTTTGACTTCTGCTCTTTTGATTGCATCATCACCCTCTTCTTCTGCATTGGCTTAATGGCACCTAACTGCAGAGCGCCACCAGCTTTTTATCTCAATGCACTTTAACTTCAAATTTTTGCATAATGCTAATGGATGGAAACACACTAATTTCACTTTATTTTGCAAATCTTTGGTAAATTAGCAAAAGGAAGGAGGAATTATGGAAACCTGGCCAGTGATAGACTCACCAGCTATTCAGAGCGTAGTCCGCTGCCCAACTTATGTTGGAAAACACATTAGCCTCCCTAAGCCCTAAGCAGGATGAGCAGCTGAGAATATGGTCTAGAAGACATAACAGATAGATTTATTTTGTGTATGTGAGCTGCAAGCCAGTTTTCTGAGTGATTACTTAGGACAGATACAGTTCATTGCCTTGTGGGGGATGTTTTCATAGCAGTGTTTGACAAGCAAACATCAAGGATTAGTGGAGTAACATTCAGGGTTATCATTTGGCTTACCGTGATCTACATCTCACACAGGGGTGGGTAGATGAGGCACAGAAATAATTGGTCAGTGAAATCAATATAAGACCTGTGAGAGACAGGGGGGAATCACAGCCATGATGAAGACTTTGTGTGCTATTGCTGTTGTTGTGCTGAGTCTCACCTCAGTGTGTCAGCCTGCGCCGCTGGTCTGTGAGACGCTGCTGAAGCCAGTGGACAAAGGTCCAGATGTAAGTCTCTTTCCACATTTATAACTAACTTCGTATTTTTGTAACAGCTCTATTAGACTAAGCTAAGCTAAATAATTAGTTTTGTATCGTGGGGAAGAAAATATTCACAATTAAAAGATGCATTGTTGAAAATATATGTGCAATAATCTACCTCATACAATGTGCAATAATTTGAATTCTGTAGTTTTTGTATATATACACATATTTTTACCTTCTTTTTTTTCAATCACTTTTGCTGCTGTAACACTGCAATTTCCCCACTGAGGGACTAATAAAGGACTATCTTATTTTATCTTATCTTATCTTAAAAAAACAAATTCCTTCTTTTATTTCAGCTGTCTGGGAGATGGTACCTCATAGCCTTGTCCACTGAGAGCTGTTGGACTTCAACATTACTGAATGCTTTTTTTTGGCCTAGCATTGTGGTGGACGTAACCGCTAAGGACGTAGCAAACATCTACAATGCCGACTTTAAGATTAAAATGTAAGCACTCTGTATTACTTGTAATGATGGTGAATTAGCTGCCATGAATCTTTGAAAGTAAGATGCATCACCCCATCAGAGTACTTGTGCATCCTACACAATGTCCTGTACAGTTGTCGAATAAATCTTTTGCAGGTATGGATTTTGCTGCAATGAATCAGAAGCATTTTTCTATGAGAACAACAAAATATTTGACGTCGACAGCAACAGTAAGACTTTTGTTTAGTCTATTGTGTGTGCTGCTGTTTAATCCTTTTGATTTCTATTAAACATTTACACTGCAGACTACTGACTAGATCACTTACTTTCTAAAAGAGTAATTTGCTAATTCATGCTGTATTATTGCTATCCACAAAAAAAAAGGCTTTGACTTGCTATGCTTACGACTTTTACAGAAGATAGAAAATAATTACAAAACAGATTACAAACGATTCTCAGAGATACTGGTATGAGAGATTTCAGTCCTCTAGTTGACTTTGAAGTAATTTGACGGACGCTAAAAAAGAGCTGTTGCACTTTATGTTTTTGTGATATTTTGTGATTTTTATTTAAATCTTGATGTATATATAATATATATATATATGTGTGTATATATGTGTAAACATTTCAAATTTTGATTGCAGTGCCAATGTTATCGTGTTAATACTGATAATTTGCAGTTTTAACATTTTGATACAGATGTGTTAATGTGATTAGGAAAATATAGTTTTAATGTGAACAATTGAGTGTATTACTACCATTCACACTCTTTTAATGTTTCCAACAGATGCCCCAAGTGGTGATTCAGATGTGTTGCTGCAAAGTGGGTGTCCTGACTGCATCGTTGCAAAGGGGGATGACGTCGTTAACACTCTCATGCTCTTCAGTAAGTAGTACAGAGGGATAATATAAGAAAATGTGTAATAATATTTCCAATAATGGTGAAATTTGGTAAAATATAGCTTAATATTACACTAATTCTCACTGCAGAAAGGCTCCTCACCAAGTCTCAGAAAGACTAATCTCCTTTGCGTGGCTTCAGAATATTCATAATTCATGATTTCCATCTGAAGGAAACTAAAACTATAATCTATTATCCAGACATCTGTACAGTTAACTACCTAATGAAGTGAAAGTCATATTATAACTAATATTAATAATTAATGTGTGCTAATTTTAAATGAGAATTTCAAGATGAACCAAATAAATATAGATATGGATATTAGTATACAGCGTTTAGCTTTCCAAATGTGGTGTGGGTTAAACTGGAATGTACTGTAGAATATCATGACAAAGCTTTCATCTCAAATGTGTGACCTCTTCACCAGGTAGGAGAAAGGCCGTCACTGCTGCTGAGCTGAAGGAGTTTGAGACACAAACAGAGTGTCTCAGCTGGTCCAAACCGCAGATCTTAAACACAGATTACGGTGAGATTTTTATACCTGCAGTATCAGATTTTTGAGGACTTGAAAAATCACATGAAACCACTTGGTCAGTTGGAATAATGTGTGTAGTCAGTGATGATGAAAACAGTGGGATCTTACCCATACTTGCCCACACCCGAGCTTGAAGGTGGAATAGACTGCACGCATGGGCGAGTGGTGATATATATATATATATATATATACTGTATATATATTTATAGAGAGAGATACTGTATATTCATTCATTCATTCATTCATCATCCATACTGCTTATCCCGAAGGGTCGCAGGGGGGGGCTGGAGCCTATCCCAGCTAACATTTGGGCGAGAGGCAGGGAAACACCCTGGACTGGTCGCCACTCAATCGCAGGGCAGACAAACAGACATTTAGGGGATGCACATTCACACCACATTCATACATACAGTTGTCATGCTGACCTCCACCGGGGGCA
>JAVQJF010042008.1:0-12181 GCA_036023855.1 Gadopsis marmoratus
AAACATCATCTTGTTTTATACTCATCTCGTGGTTGATTGGCCGATAATATCCCGACGTTTCATAACCTTATGTTACGATCCCCTCGGTTCCCCTAGACTACGAGACAGGGTCGTAACAACCGGCAACCTTCGGCCTAGTTGCCCACCCATTATTTCTACCTGCCCACCCAAATATAGCAGGCTAGAACCGGCACTGTTCATCCCCTTCTTTTGGCTAGGTGAAAGCCAACCTCAACAATAAAGCTATAAACCTCTGAATTGCAGCGACATCTATCTATAAGACTCTCTGAAACAGACAACACTGTTCTTTAACCTTCTGAGTTTCATTAAAATGGGACCCTGTAAACCTGTTTCATATGGATTTGGTTGCACTGCAATACATGGCAAAATGTAGACACGCCCACCTGGTGAATGTTATTGAATATTGTGTTGTTTGCAATTATGTGGTTCTGACTGTCTTGTAGTCTAATGGTATTGTTTGCCACCACCATGTTTACAATAGTCTCCTGTTCTGGTGTGAACAGCCTGGTTGTCTATCACTTCAATATGATATAAATTGGTTACAGTAAGATAAAATAAGTTCTTTATTTTCAATATGAAATGACATTACTGTAACACTGGCTAACAATAACTGAGTAACATCTGTCTACTGATTTGCCAGACTTAAGTGTACCTTCCTACCCACCATCTTCTCATTTCTGAATGTACAGATGATAGATGCAACTGTGCAGTGGCTGAAGTTGGGCTGAACTCTTTGCCCAGCCTCCCTCACACAGCAATCCATGATTGAGCACATGGTCAACCAATGTGGTCCTGATCTCATCTGAGACAACTGTCCTTCCTTGTCCTCCCCCTCTTACTCTCACTCCTTGACCTTGATTTCCTCCAAAACAAGAGAGCGCACCTGTGACCTTTTCATAGCATTAAAGCTCTGATTTCTAAGTGAACAATTAAGCAACTAATGTTTACACCTGTGAAGAGTGGGTGTGGCTGTTGGTAAATGAAGCTTGGTATTGTTATTGGTGTTGCTTTCCAAAGGAACATGAGAGATTTTAACTTTGAATGTTTTAACTAATGTAGACAATGCGTGTAGTGCTTTGCAAAAAGTATGATTTAGAACTTAGAGTGTAAAGCAGAAATTGTGCTTGCAGTTTTGCAGACTTGGTTTAGTATGGCGCCAGACCTCTGTCAGAAGTTGCATTCACAATAAAACACGCTCACGAGCAAATTAAAGTATTTCACATGTGCAGATATTAACTGCCACTTTCACAATATAAGTCCTCAGGAACAAATTCAACAACCGAGATTTGTATAGGCAGCTGCGAGCGCATATACAAACCCTTGGTTTCCGAACCCAAATTGTCAAAAGTCAGATCGATTCACGCGAGCAGAATTCAACTTCAAGAGCAGAGTTGACCATCGAAAGCTGTATGCCCTCTAGCGCTTGCAAAGCAGAAACTCTTGCATGTGTGCTGCTTAGTTCTACACATGCAGGTGCAGTTCTCTGCCTCTCCCTGTGTTTAGTTTCTCGCTCGCAGCCGCCCATACAACTCTCGGTTGTAGAATCTTCGTGTGCGGACTTATATTGTGCTGGACAAAAGAAAAAGATGCCCCCACTTGAAAAGAAAAATCCCAAAACAAAAAGCCTTTACAATAAATGATTATATAAGGTGTCTCTAGCATAAGACAGCAACTGGCCACTAAATGTGTGAAAGATAGAACTCAAAGCACTGCTTTTATTTGAACAATTTTTAAAAGAAATCCCTCAACTTTACAGCAGTGCAATACCAAACACCAAAGGATGAACATGGATTTTGAGATCACATATGGAGGTCAGGATGTAAATTAACCTTGCGTTATATTTACCAGAATTAATACCATGTTTCACGAGAGTAATACAATAACACAGGAGACATGTTGCAGTATGTAACTTTATTGAGAAGGCAAAATACAGAGAATGGATATGACCTGCCTATTACACAGGCAGAAGTGTGTGTGTGTGAGTGACAGTTAAGGAGAGCACGGCCCCTTTCTTGCCATTTTCACATTCTTCTTCTGTTCCCTGTAGGAAAAAAACAGTACTTGGCATTATAGCATTATAGTTTTGTGTGTGTCCGCATGTGTGCATGCATGTGTGGGTAAGATTGTAGCACCATTATATGCAAATGTGTGTGGAGAGTTGTGTCGCAATCTGAATGTGTGAACTCAGATTTGTGAATGTGTACACTAATCTATAAATGTGCAATAGTTGTGTACACAAGTAAAATAATCTGAAAATATGTACCATTGCATTTAATGTAAATGGACTTTTATTAATGAGTGAGTATTTAGCTTCAAGAGCTGGAAAACAGATTCAGTTCCACATATGTCTCTCACTTAGCTGTCTTTTTACCCATGACTTTTCTACACTCCTGCTGTGCCTGAAATTTGTAAATGTGTGTGGGGAGCTGTCTGTAACTTCAGGATTCATTTTACTTACATACTTTGCTGCTACTAATCATACTGTCACTTTGTTTGAGACAGTACTATCATAAGTATAACAGTAGTTGTGGGTACAGCAATTGCCTGTATGTTTGAGTTTATGTACTCTTGTATACTGCAGGGCCGCGGCAAATGAGAGCTGACGAGCACACAAAAGGAACTCACTTCAACGCAAAAGTCTTAGTATGGGTCTATACACCGAAACGGATCACCTAAACTCCAGACTAACTGGACCGTTCCCTGCCAAGCCTTGGAATGGTGGTGTACGGGTGAAGCTGGCAGGATGGGGACAAGTTGTGGTGATCCATCACAACCACATTAGAGCCCTTCCGAGGAACGAGCCAACCAAACTACAAGCAGGATCGCCAGTCTCCCCCAGCTGTTCGGGGGCATGTAAATGATAAATTAACTTCACTTATATAGCACTTTTCAACCTTAACGGTTCCCACACCGATGCCAATATAGCTGCCATGCAAGGTGCTGGCCTCCAGCGGGAACAATTTAAGGCTGTGTCCTTCTTGCCAAAGGAGACTTCGGCACGTGAATAGGAGGAGGTGGGATCAAACCACCATCCCTGGGATTAAAGGATGACCCGCTCTACCTTCTGAGCCACAGTCCTGCAGAGGGGGCTTCTTCCTCTCAATAACTTCCAAAGGGGCTATGGTGTTCTTGTGGCCGAAAGCATGTGGACGTTCAAATCACACCGCTTGAAACACTTATCCCCACACACTATTTCAGGGAGGGTAGACCAAGGGGGACTTCTTGGCCCAAGAGACAGCATAGGGTTCCCATTTAAGTTTAGCTCCTCTGGACCAAGATATTCAGAAAGGGGGTCAATGTATCGCTCGGTATAAGTGTGTTGTTTTGCAGTGGGTTTATTGAGGGAGGTGTCCATTAAGGGTGATTGGCTGAGAAGTGCTTGCGGGGGAGGGAAATGGGGGTTATGCGTGTAAGTTGCTACATTATGCACCAGAACGACTGGGACTAGAAAGACGTGCAGGACATGTTCACGGAAAATTTCTCAACAAGAAGCACAAGTTCAGAGAGCCGGCAGGGTTAACCACCCAGTTATGTTGTTTTACTGGGGACATCAAAACTGTGCGCGGGGGAAATCCGTCATACCAGTATGACCCCAATCGCTCCCTACAGACTTTAATAAAACTTTAATAAAGACACAAACCTGATTCCGGATGTGTGTGTCCTTTTGCAGCTTGGTACTCGGAGTCAGAAACAAGCACACACATGATCGGATTGCACTCTCAAATCTGGATCTGCTCATATGAATCTGTGCAAATGTTGACTTCCAGACTGAGTAGCACTCCCAAATCTTTTGTCATCCATTTCTAGAATTCTTGTACACAAATCTGAGCATGCACGTACAGATTGAGCAATACACACACATTTGCAAGTAACACCTCGATACAGTATAGTGTCCATGTGTGTTCATGTGGGTGCGTGTGACATACTTGTTCTGCTGGCAGAGAACACACTCTGTGCCGTAGGTGTTTCCATCACTGCCACATACTGGATCGAACTGCTTGGTGCAGGTTCCACCTTCATACTTCTTACAGTCCAGCTGGACACAAACACAGGCAGTCACATGATTATTGATTAGACACTTATGCATTTACATTTATAGATGAGTACCAGAATCTTAAAAGTTATCCTAAAACTAGCGGTAAGCCAGTGCAGAGACTTTAGAAGGAGGAGGATGTGGGTTATTTTCTTTGTTCCAATTCATACCCTGAATGAATGAACCCTGAACAAAGCTTCACAGGAGTTGAGCCAACCTGTAATAGTTTATTTATTCAGAAATTCTCATTGAGATCAAGATCCCTTTTGCTATATATGCTGTACACTCAGTAGCTGTTGTAAATAAATCTGCTTTAACAAAATACTCTGTATTATGAAAGAATGAAATCTAATCAAAATACTAGTAAAATCATAATCAACGTATTTGTCATGATCTGGGCTGGTTTTGGTGTGCTTCCCCAGTGGTTTCTAGGAGGGTGAGGCTGGTGGACTCATCATTCACACACCTGCTGCCCATCTCGCATCATCAGGCCACAGTATATCTACCCAGACCTTCCAGAAGATCAGCGCCAGATCATTGTTTACGCCTGAAGTGGTACTTATAGCGCCGTTTCAGGAACAAAACTGCCTAGTGAAGTTGTTTTCTAAGTTCTGATTAACTAAGGCTCTGTCTTTCCCTCCTCTCCAGCGGATTGTGTTCCTGGCCTCTCGCCTCTGGACGTCCCGCTGCCTACCTCAGTCCTGGAACGCAGCCAGTCTCTTCTCCTCCTCTCTGCCACAGCTACCTTGCCAGACTTGCGCCAGCCCATATACTCTCTCTTACAATAAAGACTCTTTGTATTTCTCACCACTGCCTCTGTCTGCTCCTGGGTCCACCTTCCCCACTCCACACAACAATATTCTGTATGTATCATGTGTATTCCACCTCAAATATGGTATGAGGTGAGCACAGCAGAGGGAGCATAATCAGTGGACAGATTCACTGCTATGTATCTGTGTGTGTCTGTCAGAGGAGATGGTGATAAGCGAAGCTATTAAAGGACAGTAGTGATGATTTTTAGATTTATTTTTTTTATCCACCCTGTCCACCCTCTTCCACTTGTATGTTATGTTTATACATGCGGAACAGTGGTCAAATGATCTTTTGTTTAATACCACACAACCGACTCATCATTCTAGAATGTTTGTTACGATTCCTTAAATATCCCTAGACACACCTGGGGAATGTAACAACCCGTGTTAGTTGGAAATGCCCGAACATATCTGACTCAGGAAAACGGGTCATTGCAGTGTTATAAAACACACACTTACTTACTTACCGGCCTGAGGGTGGTAAAATAAAAGAGAGGGGGTCTTTTGACTACCCCAACCCTGGGAAGATGAAACACCATGGTTTAACAGGCCAGTTTTGAGGAAAAGGGGAGATAATTACTGTCTAATTACTGATAATTACATTATAAATGTTTTAATTAAATTGGCTGCTGCTGATGCTGTCTCTTCCCAGGTGTTTTGACGCCTTCCTTGTACTCTCCAGATGCCCGACTATCGCCTGGATGTGAGAAGAGCAAGTCTGTGGAGAGGGGGGTGTTCAGGAGGAGGCGCTGCTTTTTATCCAAAGACGATAGGTCTAGCCAGAGGTGCCTGTGCCACAATTGAGCTTCACAAATCGTTTGCCCACCGTCAATGGCGAAGGCCTGCGGCATCCATAGGAAGGCAGCCGCCGTGGTCTGAACCTCACGTCACTTCTGCTGCCAAGACCTCCGACCTCTGGTGGGTAAGGCAATCCAACAAACCCACCAGGAAACTGCTTGTACTGAGCAGCACCAGCGACACAATGGTTCTCCTCTTTCAAGACATGACGGTCATCTTCCTTGTCATAATCAGCCCAGGACTTCCGCCGCTCCTCCCGTGGGAGCGTGAGCCATTCAAGGCAGGTATCGGCCTCATCATGATTTCACTGGACCAGAAACAAAAAAAGACATGTGCGTGCGAGTCCGCTGACAACATCAGTGAGGCGCAGGAAACACAAGACTTGCTGGCCTTGATCACAATCTCTCGTACACTCCTGCTAGTACCGCGACACCAGATGGTGACAAGCTTGTCGGACTACTTTCAGGTTGCTAAGTAGAAAGAAGATGGGGGGCTTATAGAGGAGGGTGCTACCCCCGATTGGGTGGTGAATGAATGGACTTTTCTCAGATGCCGAGGCAGAGCCTTGAGGGGATAAACCAATACCGAATCCTGTTAAAGGGCAAAACACATACGACATAGAACGCGGAAACTAAGCACAACACAAACAGTATCTCTCAACCCAACCAGTCGAGGCAGATGACCACCCACCCAGACCCTGGTTCTGCTCTAGGATTCTGCCTGTTAGGAGTTGTTCCTTGCCACTGTCACATACTGCTTGCTCATGGTGGGAATTGTTGGGGCTCTGTACATAGTCGTTCTAGACCTGCTCTATATGAAAAAGTGCTATGAGATAACTTTGTTATGATGTGGCGCTATTTAAATCAATCCACTACGTCAAGTCGTCCCATCTGCTCGGTGAAGATGTCTGTGCTAGGTCTAGGCAGCCGAGGCCCCGCATCCAGGGTGAGTCTGAATGAGATGGAGGCAGCTGCCCAGTGGAAGAGAGGCCTCGCTCAGTTAATGTTATCTTCTGCCTTCTACTTCGAAGTGCTGAATTTACTGTTCACAGCTACTTAATATCTTATCAAGCATAGCACTCTTTCTGCTACTTCTTTAGTTATTAACAATACAGTCTTAGTTTTTGATAACAAAAACACCATGCTGCTCTTTATATTGATTTAACATCAACAAGTCCCCCAATCCATTCGACCACGTAGGTCATTTGTTCCTAATCTCTAATTCGACCCACACAAGCATTTCTTAAATCAGCGCCCCCACCGGTTGCAGGAGATATTACTCCAAAGATCTGAGAATAGAAAAGTAAATATATAGGCATACCTTTGTCATCATGGTAACAATAATAAACACGTGCTTAACATTGTGAAGCAGTTGCAGTTTGGTTAGGTTCAGTAAAATATCATGGTTTGGGTTAAACTAACTACAATAGTAAGTTAATTTTAGTAAGTTGAATTATGTGGCGTGACTAACATCACATTAAAATAAGTGGTTTCACACGGGACACGAACAGCGGTCTCCTGGGTCAAAGTCCTGTGTTGTTTAGCTGTTGATTTTAGTTGTATCTGCATTTAATATATGTACCTCTGCAACATTGTAAATGAGGGCTTTTGTTTAATATCTAGCGTTGGCAAAAAATATTGTCGCACATTTACGTAATGCGTAAGTTAAAAATTAACCCAATTTAGTTTGGTCATGACCTCTGTAAATACCCTGCTAAATTGAAGACATAGCACAACGGTTTGCGGTCATTTTAGAAAATCAACACTTTTATCTTTTTCAAATCTGTAAACCAGTAGTTGAAATAAAAATACAGAATCATACCACCAGTCTTACCTCTCCGGGTTCATCCACAGCTTCTTGTCCGGGTGCTCCAGACATCATCGTCTCATCACTGTCTGGAAACTGAGTTGCAGTTTCGTCCTCCAGGGACAAGACTACACACACACACACACACACGCGCGTTTGTACTTCTATTCTTGTGAGAGCCCTCATTGATGTAACACTAGTCCCTTATCCTAACCTGAACCACTCTCCTTCACAGTGCCTAAGATTAAGATGCTTAAGGTTATTGTTAAGGATGTTTTATATTATTTTACCTATGCCCGTACACCACGAGCTACACGCTACACCATCTTTCTTTTAACTTAACCATCACAACTAATTGCCTAACCCAACCATTAGCCTAAATGTATCCTAAACCTAATTCTAACCTGAACCTTAAACACCAAATCTGAACTCTCAAACAGCCCTTTGAAGAGGTGTGGACTGAATAAAAAGTTTGCATTCTGTAAAAATGCTCTTACTCTCAATACAGACATACACATACCCACACAATATCACCCTTCACACAGAACAAGTCCTTATTTGAGAATGTAACCAGCTTTTTGTCCAGAGGAATGTAACTGAGCCAAGTCTCATGTTCCTCTGAACTTCCTCTTGTTCTGCTGCTCTTTGTGTTTTGCCTGTGTTGTCTGGGGAAACAATGTTGAAACTGAAGACACTACTTTTGTTTGAATAAAGAAATGTTTTAGGACTAGATTTCAGGCTACAGCAAAATAAGCATTTTTAAAACAACTTTATTCCTAATAAACCACAGTCTGGTATTGATAGTATTAACTTCTGTCAGTTAACCACTTTTATTAAAACTTTGAAGGACAAACCTTTGTGGGAAACCCAGCACTTGACCAGACCTTGCCATTACTGTCTATCAGTATCCATAGTTAGGCTTCACAATAATCTGGTCTGAGATTACGAGGTAATGTCAGGTATCAATGAGAACTGTGTGCTCTTTGATTGGTAAATAAAAATGTCTGCTTAAACCAGTTCAAATCAGCCATGGTAACTCAGAGTTAGTGATCCACCCCAGCTGTTAACAGCTGCCCTGCCATGGTTCCAAACACATTCATATTTACTTTGATTTCCTTTTAATTTGACAAACATAAATGACATCCATGTTAATTGACAGACCAATTTTAGATCATGAAGATGCACAGTATATTTTTAGGCATTTTAATAATTATTTTCAAGTTTACTGGGTTAACCCTTTATTTCACTGTGATTGCAAGTTGTAATCATTCTTTCACATTACAGTCTGAATAATACACTGACAAAATTACTCCATCTCAGCAAACCATTTTGTCTTCTAATGAGTCCTACAATCTTAAAACAAAAGAGTGTTGTGATATCTTTTTTCAATACTTTTTTCATTTTGCAATTTATCTAGACAATAATGCAGTATCGTATACTGCTTTAGTCTGACTTTGTTATGCACGGTCTCATTTCTAGAATTTCCAATTTCACAAGAGAATGACACCAGAAGCAAGTGGAAGATTCCTATCCTTTCAGCTCAAAGGAGTGAGACTAAATGACTTGTTAAGATCCTTACTTTATGCTGTTAATGAACTCACCGGAGACAGACAGCAGCAGGACAGAACAGAGCAGCACAGGCAGCTTCATGGCTTCCAGTGTGAGTATGTGTTTCTGTGGGCAGCAGGTGTTTGGTTCACACATTAGTGCTGTTCTCTGATTGGCTGCAGTGTAAAGGGCAGGTGATCTGGTGAGAATCACCCACAGCATCAAAAGAATAACAGCCTGGAAAAACAAATATCCAGTTACAGCTACAGGCAGGAATAACAGTGACCAGGCTGACGTCTAGACTAGAGAGAACTACAGTCAAAGTTCAAGTGTGAGCGCATGAGCTACACAACCAGCATGAGACAGTCCCAAACATTTGTATATGAGTGAGAACATGTAAGCGGGAAAGTTCATCATTGATGTTGGGGTAAAATAAATAGTAGGTAGTGACGTGGCTTGGAACCCCTCCGGATGGGCCAGATGTCCGTCGGGATCCTCGGCTCGCCTTTATCTATTTGTATCTTAGAATTTTCTAAAACACTATTAAAAATCAACTGAGTCCTATAATGTTCTAAACACTTATCACTGTGATTTTTATAGACCTCATTATATGTTTTCTTATTTTTTTCTTATTTGCTTAATTTCTAGACAGCTTTCACATTTTATCCAATGCTATTGACACTCTTTTGTGCCTTTCAACAAACCACTTTTTTATTTTCAAATGTCCCAAAAGCTCCTCCTTTAGACTAGAGTTTCTGTTCAGCCGTTGGAGTTTTCTGCTGTAACTGAATCAAATCATTAACAGTATCTTGATCTTCCAGCTCTACGTCATGAGCTTGCAGAACGTCTTACAAAATTGTGACAGCTACAGCTTGTGCTGCTTCAATCTGCTGCCTTATTTCATCCACTTTTAATGCTATGATTCCACTATTTTGAGAATGGTGTTGTCTTGGTGAACCGTCTGTCATCTACGTAGAAGTTAGTAGCTTTCCCTTTAGCTAATATACAGATGTCATGTGTTAGTGCCTTTAACTCTGCCAGCGGGGCAGAGCAAGGCTGCGCACAGAACCAAACCTTTAACACTGTCATAGTTGTTTCATTAATCATCTGCACTACTGCATGTTCTGCTCTCCACTCTTTGAGCAGTTTAGCACAAATTTTACTCACTCCATCTGGTTAACAGCTGGTGAGAAGATAATATTTCAGTTGGATGTCCCATAATCAAGGCTGAAGCCTTTTCGTACACCTAACCTCCAGCCGTGAGATAAGCCCAGCTCTGCAGGTGACGGAGCTGTGGAGTGTTACGCAACTTGGTTGCTGGTTCCTCCTTTCCTCTGTAGGTTGTCTCAAAACGCCTCACGCATGTCCTTGTTTACAGGAGACAGTCAAAATGTATATAATGTTTAGTATAATCTGGTTTGGTCAAAGAAGGTGTCTTTGGAGGAGCAACTTAATGATATCAAATGCAATGCACACCCCCAGGACTTCACTTGTAATCTTTCTGCTTTTGTTTTTTGATGAATTAATTGGATGATGAAGTTATGTAAATTTTGACCTTTTCATGTAAACACAAATATCTGTCTTATTAGTTTAACCAAACTCTCTCAAATCAATGATGCATAACATTTAACCTCAATTTAAATGTGCAAAGGCAATCTATGTGGATTTGGCATTTAAAGGACCTCTTTTACTACAACCAGATCCTACACCAGCCTGGTAAAATATTGGCTTTTAACACCCGGAGTCTTGGAGTATTGTGAGCATCTTTTTTCCAAAAGTCCTTCCTGGTTTTTCGTCAGAATATATTTTTAGATATTGGCGGGTGAATAGCTTACTTAGTTTCAAAATACACCGTAGGTTGCAGCTTTAGACTGTTTCTCTTCAATTGTCATTGCAGCTGTTTTCTTTCCCCAACATGATGGCGCTGGAATTCAGTATCACCTTGTTTGGTTGTTCTGTTGCCAGGTGGAATGAGTGAAATGCCTTTGTTTAATTGCAGAGTTTAGTGCAGCAGGCATGTGGGCGTGTCCGGCCCATGTAGATTGACATCCATTAACTTCACCTACAGTGTCATTCTCTGCACCTCCCTGCACCAGTTGAGACACTCCACTCTTCTTGCATTCGCGCAGAACAGTCTGATGACATACATCCTCTTCTCCAACTGTCTTTGTCCACTCCTTTTAATGTTTGCATTGTTCAAATTTGTGTCTACGTGGACTTCCTGTATGTAGTGTCTCCTACTTGGGAGTTCTCACAAGATTACAGATGTATGTGTGTGTGTGCCTGTGTGGAAGTGTGGCTGTGAGTGTGTGTGTGTGTGTGAGTGCATTACCAAATATGGAGACTAAGATTTAACCAATCCCTTTTTTAATCAACTTACAGTCGAAAAGTCTGCACATTCAGCCACCTAAGCGGTCCCTGGCCTTGTTTGATTTACTCTTTAAGATGTTAATTCAAATAACATGTAGTTATATGTTCCATACATTCTCACACATTTGCTAAATTATGTCTAATTCTTTATTATTTTATCATTACTGTTGTTTTTTCCCAATAAATCGTATTGTATTATGCGTAATTATCAGGACACCGCAATTTGCAAATTTCTTTTATTTATTTATGTTTTTGTCTTTGCCAAACATCATATCTCTACAACAGCCTTTACCTAAACTGATACACTAATAATCCATACATGTTAATTAAAATTTTACAGAGCCAGATACACTCTTACTGTGTAAACAGCACTTTTTACCAAATCAAGTTTACACCATCAACATCAGCCAATTGCAGCTTTAAAGGGTGTGTCTAAGGTGGTAATATACAATATCATATAGCACCTTCTTACACTTATCCTTTCCATTATGTTTTACTTTTTATTTTGTTCATGAACTTTTAAACACTCCAGCAAAGCACACATCACATTCGACAACAAAAAAATCCCACATTGCCTCCATACAATATGTTAGCCTAAATGAATCCACCCCCCCCCCAGTCACATCAATACTCACATTCCTAGACGCACAGGCCGAGGAGGTGGAGTTGCTGCCATCTTTGACTCAAACCTAAGACTAAACCCTAAACCTAAACTAAATTATAACTCATTCGAAAGCCTTGTTCTTAGTCTTTCACACCCAAACTGGAAAACATTACGGCCAGTTCTATTTGC
>JAVQJF010042013.1:0-15824 GCA_036023855.1 Gadopsis marmoratus
CCATCCAAAACACAGTACGACCACACACACACACACACACACACACACACACACACACACACACACGGCACTGAAACACCAGCTTCATTACACCGACAGACGCTGATTCCCAGCAGGCACGACGCACGCATGAAATATGTGTTAGCTAGAGCTCATCACAAGCTCTGTTAAGTTCACAACAGTGATGCTGACACCTTTTTTTTTTTTTTTGTTGTTGTTGATGATGTTTTCCCTCGTCTGAGGGGACATGTTATTTTAGTTTTTTTGGCGATTTAAACACTACACACTGAGAGTGAGATCATTAACTGGGGACGCGAACAGAGTGGAAACCGGACGAATCTGCGAGTTTGATTTGCTCTGGCGCCGCTGAGGCACTTCTGCAGACAACGACGATGGCTACCGCTGATGTGTCGGTATTAATGCGACTGGGCGGCATATCGTCTCTGAAAGAAGAACAAACAGCTGCACTCAAAGCTGTTGTTGATCGGACAGATTCTGACGGGAGTCGCCCGGCGCTACGTCACACGTTTCGCTGCTCTGATTGGTTGGAGGTCTGTCCAGTTGAGCCCGGTGGCGTTTTGCCCTGCGCCCCTTGATATAACGCCACCTTGTGAATTCGAAAATGAACTGAGCGCTTCCAGGCTAATTCCAGACCAGGCCCTTCGCATGTGTTTGTGGAGTTCAGAGGGGCATTTGACACCCAGCCTCTCATTCATCAGACGAGCCTCTCTTTGACCCACAAAGCCTCTTCTGCAGACAAAGCATCTCCGAATGTAAAGCTGCTGGAAGGGGAATCTTGCGTTCAGGCAGAAATTGCACATTATTATCAAATTGCACCTCCAAAACAGAAATTGCACTCATTACTGCAGCCTGCCATACTGCCAGCATCCCCCCCCCCCCATCTACTTCCTCTCCCATGAAGAGCCACTGATTCTGGATCAGCTGCAGCCTGTTGGCACTGTGTGGTTGGCACTGAGGGGGATGTTCCCGCTGATCTGTGATCAGACTGAGCTGTAACGGCACTGAGTGAAAGAAAGCAACAAAAGACACGTCTGCATCCTTCTGACATTTCACTAACGTCTCGTAAACAATTCCCATTTAAACACCAGAGCACCAGTGAGAGGTCAAGGTGTCAGAACAGATGCACCTTAGCAGGAAGGTAGGAAACCCAGTAAGCACGGATTTGGCAGTTTCGAGGTTAAAATATATTTTGATGAAAAGAAAGTTTGCTGATGTTTGATTTTTTTTAATTTATTTAGTTATTTCTTAGGAAGTCTTGTGGAAAGAACAACGTAACGTTTTGTTAATTTTAGGGATAATGGAGTCGACGTTGTGTTATTTCAGTTGAGTTGAGTTTATTACTTTTACTTTTTTAATTTTACTCTTTCATTATTCAAGTATTATTGGAAATTTTATTCACCACATATGTTCACGTGCTGCAGTGACTGGTGCTGCCCTGACTAAAAGAACTAGGTTATGGGGGGAAAGAAATCACAAATTATAACTTTGCCTCAAAGGGCTTCGCGATATGTACAACATACGACACCCTCTGTCCTTAGACCCTAAATTCTGATCAAGAAAATCTGAGTTAATTGGAATTAATTAATTGAAGGTGTACCAATTCAACACGGTTTCTATCTTCACTATAATTAGTACCAAGTTCCTTCTGGGACCTGCCTTGGAAATTATTGAGGAGTTCTGAGGAAATGATTAGGAAATTATCGACCTTTAAAGTTACCAGAGGTTTTTATTATCTTAAGTTTGTGGTAACAGTATTTAAATGACTATATTTCAAAATGAAGCAGGTACTCTTATACTTCGCATCCTTCGAAGGCCGCATTTGAAGACCGAATGCGTCACAGGCCTTCGCGGCCTATTAGAAGGACGTGGCCCCTGAACTGAGACACAGCTGTAGAGTTGGGTTCAGAACGCCGGCTCCATTTATGGATCCGGGTTCTAAGTTGGCATTCACTAAACTCTGACGCTAATGAATCTCTTATCACACCTTTTCTGCCCACAGACATGTGCAAATAATTCAGGCGACATTAGCGGGCTTCTCAGCTTACGCTTACCGTCGATTTTGCAGGTTAAAATGACAAAAACATCACAGACGGCAGATGATATCAGCTGTCACCAATTAACGTTAAATCCATAAGTAACCAGATCAGCCTGAAGGCTCAAAGGAAACTTCTCGCTCAGACAAATGAAGCCCCGCGTCCACTGCAGTCGCGAGAGCTCGACAGAGTTACACGGCGAGTCTTCTGTACTGAAGCGATCTCACAAGTCAGGAGTCAGAGGGTTTTATGCTTGTCGTTTCGGTACTTTAAGCGTACAAACTTTTTCTTTTTGAATTGGAACCTTCACGAGTTACAGGAAGTAACGTGTTAACGATAACGTGGGTGAAGGAAGTGAGCCCCAGCTGTTGTGTCACCGTGGCAGACACATTTCTATCTTCTGCAGCTCAACTCATTTTCAGGTTGGAGCTACAGGTTGTAAACATTTTAATTAGGCTGCCACGAAAAAAAGTTCCTTCCTTCTCAGGCAACAAAAGATAATTACACATGCAAATTGATTCTCTAAGTTTGAGTCATTCATAACTTTAATTACTTGCAAATGCTGAAAACTGAACCTAATTAAACACAATCAGGGATTTGATAGGTTTCAGATTTGACAAGTGGATTTAATACTAATACTAACTAATAATAATTCAGATTCTATAAATTGCTAGCGAAGCCCTCCAACCCTCCGTCGACTTCTAAAAAAACTTTAAACCAGATTTAGCCCAGATTTAAACCCCGACGTCCGCTCGTTCTTTCACGTGAAAATCACCCAAATCGATGCTTACTGGAAAACGTCCATGTGCACTTTTGAACCCAGAGTCTTGTGAGGTTAGCAGAGCCTGAAGCAGATTTAGCACCAGCGCGTTGGACTGAACATTTCATCTGTGTTTGGCTCGGCTGATCCTGAATCAGTGGCTTTCCAATCGGATGCTAAAAGACGGACAGTGATATACAGGCGCACACACATCAGCTTACTGGAGCCACTGATTTCCGCTCCAGAGAATCCTGCAGGTTACAAAATGAATCTCTTCATGAGTACCAATCAGATGTCCGAACCAAGAGGAGGAGGATGGGGGGCGGAGGATGATCCTGGTGGTGGGGCACTGTGGGTGACGTAGTCCGGGTCACATGGCCAGAGCTCGGGCCTTGGCGGCTGCTGCCTGCGCTCTCTGCACAGCTGCCTGGCTGTTCTCCCTCCTCATCAGCTGGTTGGTCTCAAACAGGCCCTCATGGCTGCCGCGGCCGCCGCCGCCGGGGCCTCCGTCCGGAAACATCAGCACTCCTGGACCAGACAGACTTCACCTTGTAAGATATTTCATCAAGGCAGGACCCTTTTAAATATATGACGTAACCAGACTAAGTGCCCTTAATCAAAGGAAACAACTGCCCGAAAGTTAGAAAAACAGCTGAAAATATGTCGACAGTGAAGATTTTGCAGATTATTAACAAAGTAACCCTGGTGGCAACACGTGTTCTATATTGACTGAACATTTACGCTTTAGGAGACAGAGTTTAAGAAATCAAATTTGAGGCCGCCGGAGTGGACAAATACTCAGAACACTAAACAAAATTGTGATGATGGTTAAAAATATTCCGATCTCAACAAACAAACTTATCCTTTTATTAATGAGTTGGGATTTGGGTTTTTTTTGTGGTTTGTTTTGCATTTCTTCAGTTTTCCTCACTCTTGGAAAAAAAAAAAAAAAAGAATAACTTGTGTGCACAGTAAGGTTTTATTCCCAGCAATGATTTGTTGCACTCTACACACTTTTTAATTTAATGCGTGAATCCTTCTTGGTGCTTTTTTTGTCCTTTGGTTGGCAGGTCTCACCACAAAAAAGCACACTAAACCTTTTCAAATTGCAAACACTCACCGCTGTGCAATCGCTCACCATCCTTTAAATCCCTTATTTGAAAATATCTGGTATTATGAGCTAAACTGAGATGTGAACTCGCTTGTGTTTCATCGCCTTAATCGTCTGCCTTCGGTCTCAGTTCCTGTTTCCCTCGTGTGATGAGTTGAGGGTTAACTGTTACCTGGACTCTGGTTAACGTTTAACTAAAAGCTGCATAAAACCCATTTAGGAGAAGCCCTTGCTTTAAAAAACACCACTTGGCCCGGCGCTGATTTCATGTTGTTAGGTCTCAGGAAACCGAAGGAATTTTTATGTTCCATCTCTATTTTTACAAGCACAAAAGTGAGCCAGTTGTCACGGCGACACATTGTTCCACCCTGGCCACCCAGCAGCCTTCAAAGGAAAAAAAAACGTGTTGATTACCTTCAGGGAGTCGGTGCGCAGACACGCGGCTTCGTACCAGACAATTAACACGTTTTGCAGTTTAATATAATCAAAAAGTATTTAAAACATTTTGTATCAGAACAAAGAGCACACAGAGCGAGATAAACCCAGTACTGGAACAATGTCAGACTGACAACTTTAGCTCAAAACTTACTTATAAAATGTTCCCTTCATTTGTGAGAATCTGTAAAAAGCATAAAACCAAAGCAAGTAACTCGAGTTAAAGGTTTCCAAACTTTACTTTCAGTGACAAGATGACCATTAAGGACAGTTGATGTCCTTTATTTTTATGCATGTATCCATGTGAGTTTAACCCAAATTGCACCTGAGGAGTCAGATTTAGTTTGATCTTCAGACCAGTGGCGCCTGAGATAAGAGCGGCGAAGTCTTACCGTAACCGTCCACACATCCGCTTTTAAAGTCGCCGTCAAACCTCATCCCGTCGAAGCGCGTGAACACGCCGGCGCCTTGAAATTTGCCCTGCGCAAATTCACCTTCGTACCTGCAAAAACATTCACAGGTGGAAACTAGAATTACTGCCCAGACTCATGTGATATGTGTAGGGAACACCTGGAAGGGAGTAAATAAAAGGATTAAAGTGTATTTTTTGACCAAATATAAATTGTCACTATATTTATGATATATATGTAGTATGTATGAGTCCGGTGAATATACATAGTTTAACTGATTAATAAAGGATTATCACAAACTGTGGTTGCATGCTCAATATTTCTGAAATCACTTCTGTTTCGATATATTTTAAATCCTTGAAGTCGTGTCAGCCACAGAGCAGTTTTGTTGTGCTGCCGCCGTGCTTCTGTCCCTCCCGGAAACTCGTTCACATCAATGAACGTTCCCCCCACGTGGGGCAAACATGCACACAAAGACTCAATTGATTCCAACCAGAGAGAAACGATCGGAGAAGGCGTTTACATGGTTATCAGGCGCTTATGTTTTCCTATTGAACAGATTATCAAAGGTTTACAGCAACCCCTTTAACCCGATCAGGCCGGAAAAATGTTTGCCAGGTAATATTAGAAATATTAAAATAAACTTTATTTCAGAGTAACTCTCTAAAACAACAAATTAAACACAGATTAAAGAACAAACAAACAGATGGCGCAGATTTGGTATTTGACATTAGGTTTGACATCAGTGATTTAATTCTAAGAGGTCAAAGGTCAGGTGAGCAGGAAGTGAAGCGCGTACCTGGAGCCATCGGGGAAGACCAGCAGCCCGCAGCCGTTGAAGAGGCCGTTCTCAAACTGTCCGGTGTAGCACGTCCCGTCGCTGAAGGTCAGCTGACCCAGGCCATGACGCAGACCTGCAGCAGCAAACACACACCGCTGACCTAGGCACTGTAAATGAACTGCCTTTGACAGGTTAGATTTGCTTTATTTAAGTAAATACAATAAAAAAATACTCTACGGGTGAGATATGGAAACCGAGAGATCCACATAAAGTCACCGTAACAGTGCCAGAGAGATAAACCTCAACAGCAGCAGGCAAAAAGAAACAGAAACGTGTTGAGAAAGGAGTTTAAAGGAACTAAGAGTGTAGGAATGATCAGAAGGCCTAACTGGACGTGGTGCTGATACTTCGGGGGACTCGGGGTGAGAGTGTTAAAAAGAAATACAGGAAGAAAGAGCGCGTGATGGCCTGGACTGTCTTTAGATTTAAGGTAACCGCTTTATTGACATATGAAGTAAATGAATATTACATAAACAGCAAATATTTAAAATCACATAAAAATACATTGCATTTAACTGGGACTGAATTTTGGGCAGGCCCAGTGATCACAATAATCTACAGTAATATCAGCAGGGTATCTTCATATTATTTATATAGTTTAACTCCTCAAACTTAAAGCACCGCAGTCAAAACAAGCGAAACAGCCAGTAAGGTTCAGACAAACTGGTTTAATCTCAGCATGAACACCACATTCAAGATATTCTGAGCCTTACAGGAAGATAAGAACGTCGCAGGAGTAATTTTGGGCAAACATATTTAAGAAGGATTACTTTAACTCGTACATTTTGAGTTAGCAGTTCGGGAGATTTGTAATTGGTTCGTGAGCTGCTCCATTTAACTTTTGTAATTTCTTTTGCCTCTTAAAGTGTTCCCGCGGAGGTGAGACCCAGTTTTCCCGTCTAATTCCGCGGCTAATTTCCAGGAGGATCAGGAGACAACCATGCCAGCCTCCATTAGCAGGCTCAGCGGGAATTAGTGCGGGACGCGGCGCTCAGGAGATCCTGGGTTCCATCGTAGTTGCTGTGAGCTCATGTGGCATGACGCTGGTGGGAAAGGAGAGGTGGAGAAGATGTGATGGTGGTGGAGATTGGGATTTTACAGGAGGGGAGGCCTGCTGCTTGGCGGCGGGGGGGGTGGGGGGGTTTGAGCCTAGTGAGTGTTGTCCAAGGCAAACTGTCAGGGCTGCTGAAAGTGCTGCTCTCCGCCTAATCTCAGCAGGGTTTTCACGGGAGATTTGGACCCAAACTAAATCTGGAGTTCTGCCTTCCTTTTTCAGAGTCTTTCTGCATCCACATGTCCAGGTGTGTGTGTGTGTGTGTGCGTGTGTGTGTGTGTGTGTGCACACGCTGCACTTGATTTAGTTTATAGGGGTTAGGAGGACGACCAACAGGGGCTTAACTGCGGCAGCCCTGACGAGTGAGGCAGAAATTTCACAGACCTGCAGCTGAAATACAACAATCTGCGGAGCGTCAAGGGGGCCGCGGCCGTCTGGCCACAAACGCCACGAGCAGCGTCCTCCATCAAGCGTTGAATGAGGTTACTGAATGTAATGAAATCCCGTGGCAAAAGTCTAAGCACTTTACAAACACTTTAGTTTCTCCTAAAGGGACAGATTATCAGTGGACTGCTGCGGCGAGGGACACCGATTTCCTCTCCCGTGTCTTCGGTTCCGATCCCTCCAGTCAGTCTCTAATCTGCCGCTCAGCTCCTTCGTAACGCCTCCGTCCGATCTCGTGTTGGGTCACGGTCTCCGGGCTAATTACGGTTTGGCTGAATTTGTCCGGCTTTTATGTCAATCAATAGCGGTAATGCATGGATGTTAAATGGCTGCACGGGCGAAGTACAGCGGTAAACGGCGTCTAGCTGTGCCTCGGCCGTCGTGGACGTACCCACCCTGCTTCCTGTAAGCCGAGAGCCCGAGGGCCCGTCTTCAAGCAGCACCGCGCTGAATTATTCACGTGACACCGTAGACCTCTGTCCGACACGCACCTACATGTTTGTGTGCAAACAGTGAGTTCGCACGCATGGACGCAGAGACACGATGCACGACACGCATCAATCTGTGTTCGCGACAACACACACACACTCGCACACAATTACATACTGCAGAGCAGCAGTGTTAGTTCAACTTGCAGCGTTACAATCAACACAATGTGAACACACATATATTATCCGGGACATGCCAGAAAATTATTGTGTTTTAGGGAAAAACTGCTACAAAATATATTCCCAGGAGTAGGTAGGGAGAGATACTTCATATTTCTCTATTTCCGTTTGTTCTATTTCGTAGTGGTATTCTTAACTTGCTTTTCATTTGCTTATATTTTATATACATATTTTTTTTTTTACTTTTTTTTCTCTTCTTATGCATATTTATGCACCAATGTACCAAAGCAAATTCCATGTATGCATAAAACCTACTGGGCAATAAACCCAATTCTGATTAGCGAGCTAAACGAAATGTAGATCCCAAACATGTAGTAGCGTACGGTTATGTTTTGCCCCAAATTTGTGTTTCCCAGTCAAAATGAACCTCAGCTTTCAGTCACGTGATCTTCGTCAGCAGATGGAGTTTTTTACAGTGAAACTGTAAAAGTTTACATTTTTCTGACCACTTCATGGTCTCTTTGCCCACGTTGGCTTAGAAGCTCTGTTGAGGGTCACGTGATATGATCGAAAGCGCCACAACAGCTACTAAGTGGACCTTATGGCGAGATTGGTTTTGATCTTTCCAGGCTTTTGAAATTTCTAACGCCTACAATTCCATGACATGGGGTCAAACTCCATCTGCTGACTAAGATCTGGTGATATGATGAAAAGCTCCAGTTTCCCGTGTCAAAGAGGAACTTTACACATCAGCTTTACGCCAAAATGGACGAGTTCCGCAAGAAAGGGGTCAAACCTCATCTCCCGACGAAGGTCATGGGATAGGAACCAAAGCTCCAGAACAGCAGCTACATTTGAATATTTATGCTGTGGTATGTACAGCATGTTTGGGTTATGGTGTATTTTAAAGATAACAAATGTCAACTCGGTGCCAAGAAATCCACAGAGCTGCATCACTTCTATTAGCGGATCCATTTCTTCATCATCACTTAGAAACGTCTGTGCTAAAAAAAAAACAAAAAAAACCCCACTAAGCGTATCAGCGCATCACAGCCAAACCAGTTTAACAGTTTTTTTGCAAACCGTGCAGAGACCATATGTTTCTCCCCGCAGCTTCACACTCGCCTTAGTGCCAAACTTTTGTTCTTTGTTTAACCTTGCCCTAAAGGTTGCCTAAGTGTTATTGTCTAACCGCAAATACCGGTTTAGGTGGTGCGATATCCTGTCTCAGCGGACTCACTGGCACCAGATGGTCTGTGTGTGTACATGTTCCTGGAGTTACTGACTTCAGTTTGACACCTTTTTTCTCTTGCCTGTGAGATGCAATCTGTGCGAGCGCAGGTTCACCTAAAAGCCAACTAGTTTTGTTGTTGTGACTCACTTACAGTACACCCACTTTTCACCTGAGCCTCCGCTCTGACATGAAATCCTTCTGGTCGTTCCTTAAAAGCTGCTAGAGATGACTATATTTTAGCACTATTACCGGATTCCCATTTTATCCTAAAAGGTATCCTTAAGCAGGGATTCAGAAAGCTGTGTTAATGGTAAATGGACCTCACTTATAAAGTGCTTTTCAACCTTAATGCTTTACAGATTGGTTTCACTCACCCATTCACACACTGACGGCGACATGCAAGGTGCCGACGTCCATCGTCGACATTCAGTGTCTTGCCCAAGGACACTTCGGCATGTGGACAGGAGGAGCTGGGGGTTCGAAGCGCCAACGCTAGGATTGATGGACGACCTCCTGAGCCACAGCCGGCACGTATTGTTTAAGGTACCGGTGAGACACGAAATATGATCCAGGAAGTCCAATTTCATTAACAGATGAATGGGTTTAAAGGCCTATCAGACGCCAAATCACTGCGCTACAACGCTTTGTGATTTTACAACCCTGGAAGGTTATCATGGCATCAGCAATGTAGGTAGACAGCAGAAATACAGCATTCGTATTTGACTGGCCGGTAACGTTGCGGACACGTTCCGTTCTCTGCGTTTTATCACGCAGGGCCGCTGTCGGCCTGAACGTGGCCTAACTCGAGTGTAGATCAGGCCCCTGGCTCCTCCTGAAGCTGACTTACACCCCTTAATCTGTCCGGAGAGATTTCCATGGACTGGCATCTTTGGGAACGAGTGACCTCGCCTAGACAGGGCCTCATTTGGGATCCAGGCCTTGGGACCTCGCAAGCGAGTGCCGGGTGGCTGGGCCTGTACCCACGGCGCGAGGTCAGCCCAGAAACGTAATATGGCGTCGCTGCCATGTGGGCCTGCCACCCACGGTGGCACCAGGGGTGGAGATTCTCTCCGACATGCCGACGGCTCCGGATGTTGTCGTGCTGCCTCTTGTGCTCCAATTATCGGGGCGTCCCACTGCTCAGCCTTCCTGGGAAAGCTTGTGTAAAACACGCTGGAAAGAATCCTCCAACCGACTGTCAAACTCTACATAACATGTAGATTGCTGACTTTCATATCTTACCATCAGTACACCGTCAGGTTATGTTTCAACAAAAATCCAAGAGCATGCTCCTCAATTTCTGTTTTGTTTTATATTTATTTCTTTTACACGCGGGTTCTACGACTGACCATTTCCCTACATTGTTATGTAGATTTTTTTTTAGATTCTACCTACATAAGAAACCCACCACTTCAAAGTTCAATATACATTCAGCTTACTGTCACTGATAACTCAAGTCCTTGTCTTGTTACTGCCCAGGAGCAAACAGAACACGATACCATAGGTAAGCCACTCCCTAAATTCCCTAAACTTGAGTCAGTTTACATTAAGAGTGTTTATTTTTATTATTCAACAAACCCAAAAGTGCAAAAAAAAGCACCTCCGCAAAAACATCACCTTGTGTTTTGCAAACCCCCGTAAGATATCCAGGCGTTGCATCTCACTGCCTCTCCACAGGGATGGGATTGATAGGATTGTATTGATTATCGACTGCGTGGTAACAAAGCAGCTGTCTGCCTGTCATCGTCTAAAACAGGTGAAATCAGAGAATAGTTGTACAGCATTCGATTTTCATTCAGGTACTCTTCTTCTTTCGTGACAGAAAGAAATCTGCTACGCGGCGCCAGTGTTACTTTACCGGGATGTTTACCCTCGGTGACAGGCGTGCCGCTCGGTTGGGAAGCAGCGGCACTCGTGCGTAGAGGGCCAAATACATGTCGTTCCTGGAACTTACGCCCATGTGACAGATGTTTCCACCCTCGCTTGAAATGATAATTTTATAGACATTACAGCTGGCACTGTTCTTCGTGAAGTGAAGCCACGCGTTGGGCCGCTTCCTCTCCGCCACGACTCCTTCTTGTTGCAAGCTACCAGCAGCTTTGGCGCAAGAGTTTGACGTCGTTTTTCGACGAGAACCATCGATAAACGTTATCGATGAGCTCGGAGGGATACGATTCCGATGGGTCGGACATTTCGGACGTCTTCACCCCATGATCTTGATAACAGAAACAGCGCTGACCTCCTTTCCGCTGCAGCGAGCCGAGCAAATACTCAACGTGACCTCAGATTTAAAAAACAAAAAAACCTGTATACATGTCTGTTAATGCAAACTAAGTGCGAGTACTCCACATACAGTGTGTTACCGTTATGCTTTCTTCCCTTAAGAGCATTATCACATGAATCAAACGTGGGCTCTGCCTTACGTGCGCAATTTGCCTTAATCACATTAGAACCACACTTCTGCTGTGCATGCAAATGTAGCTGCAGCGATGGAGGATGGAGGACGGGTGAGTGAGCGGGTCGGTCTTGCCTTCTTTCCATTCGCCGTGGTACTCCTCGCCGTTGGAGTAGCTGAAGGAGCCTCGTGTCAGGGTCATGTGTCCTGCTGGCACACACAGAAACCACCATCAGGACTGTATCACCTGCAGCGCCGACACACACACACGCACACACTGAGAGCTGAGAGTTCATCAGATCACGTGTCCACCTTTCAACACAGCACGGATCCATTGCTAGCTACTGACCACTGCTGCAGCACTAACCGTGCACAGATTAGAAAGGCCGCACGCAAACGATGACGACTTTTCACTACGCAACCTCGCGGAAAAGTCCAGACCCGCTGCACGACCGACAGCGCGTGGGCCGCCCCACCTTTCCACCCGTCTGTGATTGTTGAACATCTCCGCCTCTCTGGTTTCAGGCTCGTCGCGTGATTTTCTTTGTTGTGCGACTAATTAATCGATTATCGTTGTAATTTTCCAACCGATCGACTCATTGGCTGATTGTCTAATGGTTTCGGCGCGGCTTGGCTCCCCGAGGTGTTGGACGGGGCCGACGTCCCGGCTCTCTCTGCTCCATTCTCTCTCCCCCGAATCTGGCTCTCGGGCGACGGAGCAACATTTCTATCCTTTCTGACCGTTATTTGTAGTACAGGGCAGGTAAGGTGTATACAGTAGGCTAACGTGGTATTAAAATACGGCTTCATCGTGGGATCCCTCGCCTGGTTTGTGGCCTACATAAAGTGGCTCACAACGTGGGCCGAAGTGCCCCTTTATCGGACCTCTTTGGTAGAAAGACGGACGGCTTTGTGGTACTTTTCAATGGTATTTTTTTTTGTGTGTGTGTCGTTTTGGCCACGTTTGCATTTGTACTGCTGCCATTTTGGAGTGAGAAACGGAAGCCTGCACAGCATCTTTACTCCCAGCTTGTTGTCGTCTCGCAGTCTTTCCGCTGACTCGGGGTCAGGCTGCCAAGAGTTCGCACGCTCTTATAATATAATAACTATACAGACCAGCGTCACACACATTTGCAATCTTACTTGTGTATTGATCTTTCTCTCTCTCTCTCTCTATATATATATATATATATATCTACATTTTGCACAGCTGTCCACGAGCCCTCCTGTATCTGCAGAAGTGCCACTTGTTGGGCGCCACGTGACCCGCTCTTCCATCCAGCAGCAGCGTTGACAGGAAACACCGTCATGGCAGAAGAGTTCCTATCTATGAAGGCTTCCTGTTGGTGCTGAGAGAGGCGCATCCTCTTGTGTTCGATGTTCCAGCTTCACGCAGACAGCGTCTCCTTGCTGCTGTTGTCGCACCAGAGACACATTTTGGGCTTTTAAAAGAATAAATTCGTTTATCAGGCGGAACCGTCGCACAGCGCGGCATCGGGTCGGACGCGGAGGAGGGAGCGCGTGTCCCACCGCCGAATGTTGCCACAGTAACGGCGCCCGAATCCCTTTCATCCTGCCGGCGTGACGCTGCCGGCCCCCCGAAACGCGAACGCACGCGCGCACGCAGCGAGCCGCGCTGGAGGAAGAAAATGAACCGCGTTACCTGTTTTATCAAAGTCGGTCCTTTGTCTCTACATCACTGGGGGACATGTCTCCGCTCCTCGTCTCCCCGCAGCTCGCTAGCTTCCTGACAGCGACTCCTCCCACCCGAGGTGCCGCGATCTGATTGGCCGCGACGCCGCCGCCTCGCCTCAAGGCGCCTTCCCATTGGCCGCCCGCCGAGCCCTCCGCGGGAGACATCTTTGTCGAGGGCAGCGGCTTCAGCGGCTTCATCAGCCGGAGTCCTCCTCCGGTGCCGAGCCCCGCCCGCCGCCGCAGGACCGCAAAGCGGCCGGCGGGGTTCCTGTTCGTGACTCTGTGTCATTTGAGGCGTCAACTCGGTGATTAGACCCGCGTTTTGGCGCGTTTTAAGGACGCTGGCCTGCTGATCTCCCCGCGTCAGGTGACGTGGAGTCGAAGCCAACGAGGCTGTAATTCGGCAGAAGGCTGAGAGAAGGGGGGCAGTTCTCAAGGTGACCCAAATAACACACACCTCTGGCAGCCCGGCTTGTGTTTGTCTCTACTTTTAGGCTAATCATTAACAGACCACACCTCCCCTCGCACGAGCTCCGCGTTAAAATAATGTGCCTTGGATCCTTTTGAGGTGATATATATATTATAACGGCGCAATTAAAAAGGTGTTTACGGGAAGCCAATGAGCTCTGCAGCTGCTGTGCGTTTGTTTGTTTGCCAGATCAAAAGTATTCGAGTAGACGTATGAAATATCAACCTTTCACCTCCATCAAGGTGGAGGCAGGCGTTCAGAGTCTGCGTGGGGGACGTTAATTGCATGTTTTCCAATGTGATCATGCTTTTCATGAAATGAATAGTAGCGATGCTGTGAAACGGAATAGAAGGAAGCTCGTTATAGAAGGGTATTTAACCTGGAAGGGAGGTGGAGGCCTCCTCCTTTTACTTCTTCAGTGTGTTCTGGGAAGTTAATGATGCATCTTCCCATAACAACACTGTGTGTGTGTGTGTGTGTGTGTGTGTGTGTGTGTGTGTGTGTGTGTTTACGGTGTCATTCTGGTATTTATTTAACTCTCATCTGCAACCAGACAAACAAATCCGATAATTCCACGACGGCTGACGCGGGAAACATTAGCTTCATGGACTCGAAGGCTGCACGACTGGTTAAGGTTTGATTGTTGAGTAAATGAGCTCATAATAAACTTGAATGGGATCACTTTAAATGATACTGGCATCTGAGTTTTACACACTTTTAGGCTGATTCCGGTATTTTAGGATTTCTCATTTCTCCACGCTTACAGGTCTGCAATTTCCCCCTCCTTCCACAGGTTATTTCCCGGTGGTTGTCTTTGGAAGAAATAACCCCACGAACCAACAAATCTTGCAGAAAAAACATAAGAAACTAACTGTGACAAATTCAGATCATTGCATTTTGTTTTCTATTCTTGAGGTGAGGGCATCGGTGTTTCTAAAATGCTTCCACATACCTGGGTTTTGAAAACCCCCCCCGCCAGTTATGGGAAAATGGAAAAACACGCTAAAGATGCAAAGGTGGAAATAGCCGAATAAATAATTATAATAATAACTGAGCGTGTATTCATTTAATCAAGGCCACGCGACAGCGTCAGGCAGCCTAATCCATTAAAAGAGAACCTAGCAGTAACATTTTAATTGGCCAGTCCTGCACGAACGTCAGCGCCGCCACTCTCTTCAAGCAGTTTGACTTTTTCCTGCGACTTTGGACAACAGCGCCTCTCTGCACACACAGCCGTCATTGTCCAGACAACAGTTGGCAGCGCCGGAACATATCTGCCCGTTGACACAATGCCGAGTCTATATGCGCATCTTAAAACCCTGTTACACGCGCCGCTTTGAGCCACGGCGAATTTGGAGGACAGGCGCCGCGTGCTGTCGCCCTGCACGACGCCGAAACAGGCAAACATCCCATTAAACCACCAATGACAGCACCGCCTCGCGCAGAGATGCTGGGAGGGAGGGATGGAGGAGGAGGAGGATGTTGGGAGGAGGGAGGGGGGCTGATTTTGGTGGGTGGGACAAATGAGCGCTATAGAAAGGGGGATGCTGCAGCCCCGTCACCCTCATATCTCACTCCACCCAGCCCTTAGAATAAAAACCGCCGGTGACGTGCGCGCAGGGAAGCACCCAGCAGTATGTGCGCGCCCGCGGGAGGGGCCGACAGAAAATGGCGAGTCTGTGCAAAAGGCAGCAATGCACGATAGAGAGGCGCGGCTTTCGGCAGGAACTTGACTCTTGGAGGCACAAACTCATTCACTGTGTAGGTAAGCTCTCTTGGCATTGTGTGCGTGTGCGCGCGTGGTCCGGAGGGTGCCGGGAACTGTGTTTGCGTTTGGGGTTGTTGTTGTTGTCGTCTCCCCCCCCCCCCCCCTTTCTCTGGACCGGAGAGACCAGAGAGCCGCGGCTGCACCGTCCACTGGAAAACCTACAGGCTCCGTGGAAGCTGTCATGTCGCTGCCGCCTCCCGCCGGAGGTCCGCGGCGGACCCGCAGACCGGACCCTCTGCCGGGCTCCTGCCGGGCTCCTGCCGGGCCGCACCTGCACCTTCGGCACCGCGACTTTGACGCGTTTGTCCGTCGGGTCTCGTTTGATTCGGCGTGTTTTCCTTTCCAACATTTTTCCATCGCTGTTTATTTATTGTCAGCAGGGCGCGTCACGTGTGCACTCGGCGCCGCGCCGCAGCCAATCGGCTGCCCCGCTATAGGCTAAGCCGTGCCCGCGTGCGCGCCGCCGGGTGGTGCGCGCCCTCAGTCTCCAAACGTGACGCCCCCCCCCCCCCCCCTCCTCCACTTCGCTGGAAATGGGCTTTTGGG
>JAVQJF010042018.1:0-20069 GCA_036023855.1 Gadopsis marmoratus
ATTCATTAACCAGACTGCTTATCCCGAAGGGTCGCAGGGGGGGGCTGGAGCCAATCCCAGAACATTGGGCGAGAGGCAGGGAAACACCCTGGACTGGTCGCCAGTCAATCGCAGGGCAGGGTTAAGGTTGTTGTTATTTTCAAACAATTCACATTTGGATTTTGGATTCACTTTTGGATGAATTTAAATTTGGTTCCAACGGCAACAAAGAAGTGTTTTTAATTTTCAACCGCTGCGATCTGTGCCTCTGACATGCCTCTTTCCTTGGCAACGACAGACCGAGACTCATGGGTATTTAGACAGACCCAACATGATTTCTCTGCAATGCAGTTGAAATAAATAAAACCGGCGGTCATAATAAATCTATCTCTACATTATCGAGGATATCCATGTTAAGTACCATTGAGGATATCATTCTAAGAAACATATGGCGTTAATATGGGGATACACAATTGAGAAAAACCCTTCTCAACTCTATTTTCAACAGCATGAACATGGATTCAAGAATAGAACAGTGACATTAGTTCAGTACACATCTGAGCACAACAGTTATTTCGTGCAGCGGTCGAGTGCTGCAGCAAGAAGTGACTTATCCCTGCATCTTATCCAGGCCTTGGAGAGGTCTGAAAAGGTCTGATTTTGACCCATGCTCTTTAAAGGATAACTACACCCTGAAATTCTGCTAGACAACTCCCTCCCAGCATATTTTAAAAATAAAACAGAGGAATGAGGGCGCAATGAGTGTGGGTGGCATGGCCTCATGGCAAGGTAGCATTTGTTGCAGGGGTTGCGGGGACACCGGGGAGACTGGCTGACCACCACTCAGTGTAGCATGGACAGTGACATATACAGCTGGTAGAGCTAACCAGCCATAAGAAGCTACTGCCAGACTCTCTGTGTCATCAACCTCAGCACAGCAAACATTTGGGAGTGATGATTAGAAGGTTAGGATTAGCATTGGCAAGTATGCAGCCACTGTGGCAGCAGCATAAACCACTGGACAGGAGCTCAGCTCTTTCTGACAGGTTTAAAGCACCGTAAATCCACTATTTTAAGTGAAATTGCCAATGCTGTAATATTCCCCTCTTATAGAGACCCAAGATTTTAGAGCGAATAAGATTGGAAACTCCTAGGGGGAAATGGGCCCAAGACCAATTCAGGCCATAACAGTCATTAACACTGTTCCAGTGTCACCACTAATCAGCAGCATGAAAGGATCATAATGTGAGCCAAACAGCAACAAAAGTCACTAGGCTAAAATAAATGAGCTAATTCACATTTAACACCAAGGCAAATAAGCGTAACTGATGTTTCCAGTGAACCAAGACATCATCTCCTCAACACACACTTTAGCATGAGCAGCAGATACATAACTTGTGGATGTAAAGCGGTGTCTCAGAGGCCCAGTGGAGGGTGTAGCAAAGGTATACGCTCAGCCATGAGTTGTGTTTGAGGTCACCGGCTGATGTTAGGAACTACTGACGAACTGAGTTACTTTAGACAAGTGTTGATTCAACGTTGTGATCATTTTAGAGAAAATATTTTTGTATCAGCTCTTCAGCCTTCTTCCGTGACTGCAATGCTGTTGATTGTATCACTATTGAGTGGATTTCCTGTCGATGTATTATGTTTTTGGTTTATTTTTTTAACCTTTCATTCCTCGTTTTATAAGAGCTTATTCTGTCAATACCAACTGCTGGCTAGCTGTGAGAACTGACATATACATGTACTGTAGCTTTAACCATCACTTGTTCCCACTTGACTATTTATGAGAGAACCCTGCCTGCCTGAAAATCATGAGGAAGCTCAGCTCTTGCCTTTTTAACATCAGCATGCCCCCTCGTGATTAAAGCTTTGTATAGATGCGGGTCTCAGTGTGATAGTGAATGGAGGTTCATATTAAATTGCACCAGAACTTTAAACCGAATACAGCAGGCTAATAGCATTTAGTTTGCACTAAAGTGGTTTATGTGCAAGGGGAAACGTTTCATTACAAAACAGCAATATAGTAACATCATTTGAAGTAGGTAGAATCTCTCATATGACGGGCAATTTCACCCACAAGACAAGCAAAGATTAAAATCACCCACAGACAAAATGTATGTCCTAAACCACGTCTTCCGTGTCTTGCAGGGAAACACCAGCCGTGTTTATCAGTTGTTTTCAAACCTCTAAATACCTGATTGAAGATAATGAGATGAGGCACATCGCTTGAAAACGAGGAACGAGCTCTTCTCCATTGCCAGGGAGTGAGAGAGAGAGTGTGTGTGTGAGAGAGAGAGAGGGGAGGGGGGGGGGGGATGCAGAGGCCAAGAGAGTCTCTGAAACAGCTGATTAGATTACCCTGCTGGGGCTGTGGTGAGGCTTTAGGCTGCGGCTGCCACACTGCCTCTCACCTCAGCTGCCCTCTCTTCCAGCTCTCATCTTCCCTTCATCCCAGGCTCGTGGCCCAGTCCCTGCAGAGTAACACCTCCCCCTGTAGGATCAAGGCAGGACTTCAGCCTAGAAACCTCAAATGCCTGGCTGCATCTAAGGGCTTCTGAGGTGAGCACATGTTTTGAGTGCATTATTGAATTTTCTATCATTTCACGAGAAAGGAGATCATCATGATTTCTGCTGTTGGTTAAGGGGTTTCTCAGGAGACAGATGGTGCGTGTTCTATACCTCTCACGTTACAGTTTTCCCCCACGTAAAAGCTTATTTGTAACATTAAAATGTCACTTAAAGACACTTGCATCACTGATATCAACATTTGCATGTTTTAGAAAACTCCTGCATGTCTCATTAGTGTGGAGAGCTGTGAGGAAATTTAGAGGAAGCTCGTGTCCAGCCTCAGTTAGAATATATATATTTTTTGTATTTGACAGTTTGTCTAATACAACTTTGTGCCTTTGGGGCAGATTAATATACTCAATTTCAGTTGCTGCGTTCATGCAATTTAAAATGCCAAATATTTTAGTGTCAGGATCAGTGAAGTCAGTGAGTGAAATTACATTTTGAGAAATTAAAGTGTTCTGCAACACACTGCTTAATGATCCCAAACAATGATCCCTAAGTAAGTGTGTGTGTGTGTGTGTGTGTGTGTAACTCATGACGGTACACAAACACCAGGTGCACAAATACATGTCAGGTTTCATTAGAGCCACTGCCAATTAATGTCAGGAGCTCTAAAGGTCTTCCAGACTGACTCATGTCCTACTTAAATATGTCATTCACATTTAAGAAATTATACTTTATTTATTTATTTATTACTCAACAACAAATACATTTAGAGGTAGCTTATGAATAAGACTTAAAACATCAGTTTTTCTTTCAGTCATTTATGGCTTGCTCAGAAATACAGACCCAATCTGAGATGCTCAGATTGGGTCTTGAAATGAAAAGCTGTAATTCGTCTGCTACACATTTGAATGTTAAAGACCTCTGTCAACTCTAAACCATCCTGTATCCTAACATGTAATTTTTTCCAAAGCTCATTTTAAAGCTTTGCTGTCCCTGTCATGCATTTAGTTGATGGTCTACAGGCATTAAAATGAAAGAGCATAAGAGAAACAATATAGTTTCTGCTTTAATTGACATTTACAATCTCAGAATGAGGTTCTAAGTATATATGATTACAATGTGAGCTAGTTTTTGGGGCATTGGCGATCTGAGCCACGTTTCACTGGTGGTTGCCTGTATAATTTGAATTTTTTTTAAAAATTATAGTAATGGCGACATGCACATTTGATGAATAGCGAAGTAACTTACCCTAGCTCAGGAGAGAAACATAGTCTAAGATGAATAAAACTGAATTACTTTTAATGAAGTTGCTGGCCAACTGATTGGAGTCAACAAAGATTAAAACCTTGAAAGTCCTTATGGATGCAACTCTATCATAGATATGGATGGATGGATAGATGGATTGTCTGTGAGCTGGCCGTTGCTGTTACTGGCAGCCTAAGATGTTTCAGATGCTGGCAGGTTTCCCTTCCAGCAGCCTGTCCGTCTTGGCTCTGAGCCACCTGTGAGTCAGGTAGGGCAACTGAGGACAGCTGAGCAACAATACACTGCAACACACAAGCCCAGGAGATGCTGTGGGATTTGAGACAGCAGTAAGACCTGGATCAGTAAGAATGAATGTTGTATGTGTGAAAAATCAGCTAATGTAATGTTAAATTCCTTGCAGATGTAAGCATTTTCATGTTTTTTTAGCCTTTTCATGGTGATTTATTGTTTTTTTTGTTGGCCGTTATATCTTTCTAGCCTATTAATAAGTACAGAATAGATGTGGACAAACCTTTCTTCTTATCTGCGTTGGTACTCCATCATTGCAGAGTTTTATTTGTTGGAAAAGTGAACCCCAGAACCCAGAACAGTCACACTGGCAAATATCCAAGCACAGCACATATCTGATAACAGGCCCACCATTATGGTCATGGTAGGCTATGTTAGTAGTATAACTATCAAAAGAAACAGACACAGAGCATAGTTATACAGTCTCTCTCTTCAAACAATCTCTCAGATGATGATGCTTAAACAGTCTGAAGCAAAGACACTTAGAGTGACCTGGCTGCAGGTTCACTTTGGGTCATGGTTAATATGTGGAAAGATGGAGAGGGACAAATTGCTTTGATAATCTTTCATTATTCCTGAGGTCACAGCACATTAAGTGTTCTACTTAGAGCAGACTGGCAGCTGCACTACCATGTCTGATTCCCCACCAGGCTGCAGAAGATAGTGTTGTAAAGCACATTCGGGGTCACCTTATCTAAATAATCTTGGTATTATGTTGACATATATGACAAGATTTTAAATCCCATGTTTAGCATAATGCATAATGTTTCAGCTACTGTTTTACTGCAGTGTCCCCAGGACATACACAGTGTACAGAAATGCTTACACATTGTTCTTCAACATTATTTCTATATTATTATCTATTTTTAGTATTGTTTATCTGTCTTGTCTGGAACTTTTTATGCTGCCTCTCCCTTGCAAAAAAGCTTTCAAACCTCAGTGAGACTTTGCTGGTTAAATAAAGGTTAAAAAAATAAATACAATCACACTTGTGTACTTGTATACAATTAGAACCATTGATAATCTTTGGACACATTTGGTCACGCACTAATTTAAGACTCACATGAGTTAAAAACTGTCCAACTTAATGTAATCACATGTAAATAATAATTTTCCCAGAAAGCAGGTATTGTACATTATCTTGTATTCATTCCTCATTTAAATGCATATATTTATGTATCAGGAATATGCATGTGATTATAGACTGACAATGCACGATCAGTAGTTTAAAGTTCTCCTCAGGCCTGCAGCTGTGCTGGAATGAATAGTAGAGCTCAAAAAAGAAACATTCTAATTCTAGTGGAGATACATGTGACCGTATTAACTCTTCAGGTGGTGAGGGGATGCACTTCAGGCCAACTGACAGGGTTATTTCTGTCAGCAGTGTCAACTCGGGACAAGGCAACAGATCTTGTGTAAATGTCTGGGGCGGAAACAACAAATGTCGGGTTTTCCTGAAATCACCCCCTTCCGAAAACAAACACGCTCGTTTCCGCTCACCAATCCTTTGTGACTCGTGGCTTCACCTTCACCTTGTGTAACATCAAGATTTAATACTCTCTCTGCACCGGGGGATAAGCTACTACGGCCAACTGTTGCAGAAGTACAGGGTCAACAACAAAAACACTCATTACTGAAACAGGAAGTAATCCATAAAGCACGTGTTGTAAGAAAGAAAGGTTCACCCTTTTATTCTACGCTTCTGAGAAAAACCTAATTCTTCATATCCTCTTCCTATGAAGGAGCTTTGCACTCTCACGTCACGTCTTCAAGTGTACTCTGCCCAACGTAAAAAGAATGATAGAGTGTCTATATGAATTATTTGGAATGTCATAGACATAGAACACCCTATGTCTGCATCTGTATGTATGCAGGAGTTCATTTCCATACTTGATGGATTTAAAGCCCTAGAAAATGTTTGAATTTAACTTAGGGTTGCAAGTAATGATTATTTTCTTGATTGACTTATTAATCGTTTTGTATATGAAAGTGTCAAATGGTAATCTTAATTGCCCAGAGCCCAAGGTAGCATCTTCAGACTTCTGCTTTAGTTTGACCAACAGTCAAAATCCCAAAGACATTCAGTTTACTATCATATATGACAAAGAAAAGCAGGAATCGATCATAATTATGAAGCTGAAATCAGAGAATGTTTGGCATTTATGCTTGAAAAATAAATAGACATTTTTTTTCTCATTTCATGTCAACTACTTCTGTGTGAGTTCTTTTTATGCATTAACAAAAAAAGAACCTGATAGATAAAAAATTGTAAACTAATTGGGTGACACCACTGAATGTCAATGTTGTATAGTTCAAATGTGTAATTTATCAACACTGCACAGTATTTATTGCAAGAAGAAAACAAAATGTGACTGTTTGCAGCATTTGATTCTGTTGTACTGCAAATACAAGATGAATGGATTGAAATACATCAGAGAAAGTTGGTTTGAGGAACAAATGACGACATTGAACCTCATGTGTTAAACTGCTGTTACAAAGGTTTCCATTCGGTTATGAAACCTTTGTCAGTTCCAGAAAACAAAGCTTGGTGACATTTTGGAGATTTGTTTCTGTAGCTTCTAGAGGTGGGAAAGAATAGTTCACTGGTATTGGACCTCTTAAGACGATTTCAGTAAGCTTTAGGTTGCTGTCACATAAGAATTCATGTCAGCGTGCTGCTGGAAGCCGGAGAGAGACCCTTTAATTGCAGTGTATGCGAGGGACTGATTGTTGTGTGAACTCTGGCTTTTGTTGAGATATGGCAGAGAATTATGTTGGTGATTACAGAATTCCAGAACAGCTCAACATGCAGTCAGACCTGCAGGATGAGCTACATCCCAATCTGCATTAATAAGTGGTGTTGCAATGTCCTTCGTTATGTATCTGGCTCCCCCTTGTGTTCAAAGCAGCTCACTGCCAAAGTGGCTTCTTGCTAGTGACATTAGCAGCACAAGAAGACAAATATAATCTTAATGTTAAATGATTAATAGTTCTTCTGTAATTAAATATCGTTGCTAATACTAGTGTTATTATCCTTGTTACAGCAAGTCAACTGTAGTTAATATACTGTATACAAGTGTTTCAAAATGCCCTTCCAGTAAAGTAAAACCAAAATGGATGCATGGTTGAAAATATATATTCAAATAATCTCTTTATTCATTCTATATAGTTGTACACCACTAAAGACAGTGATAGGAGCACACAACGGCATGAACATTTGTCAGTTATATAGAGGGGGGGGGTGGAGGAACCTTTGCAGATTTGAATAAAAAATAACATTTTCTAAATCCTTGTGTCTCTGAAAGTACATCCAAAACATGAGAAATAACACGGTATGTGCCAGATTGACTTCTTTCACTTGCTAATGATGTTTTATTCTGTACAGAGGGACAATTTGTACAAAATTAATCTAGATATATAACACTACATGAAACAAGGTAAATCATATATACAATATTAAATGAATCATATAGTACAGCTCACATACAAAAAGGACACTTTAAGTTATGTTTTGGAAATAATGTTAAACTTAAAAGATCTGCAAAGATCCTGCAGAAAGGGAACAAGCCACCAAATCATTTTTAAAATCATCGCATTAGCACAGATGACTTGTTTTTCAGCACTAAAATAAACCTCAAATATCTCTTGACTCAAACTCATAAATTCAATAACACATCTCTCCCAGCAAGCAGGACTGTTTCATAAATGTAATGACCTCAACAACAGAAATCAATCCATTTGGTGAATGGCATTCCTCCAGGGTAAAAGGTACATGTTTAACATGGTAGTCTTAATTTACATCTTTTTGCACTCAAGCAAATACAGTATTAATACAGTTAACAAGCCATGTCCCAATGTCAGTTTATTTTCTGCATCTGGCATTTTTGTGGCCATTTGATACCAGTGTTTCAGCGTTGGGCATCCTGAATGGCCAGAAGAAAAGAAAAGTCCAAAACCTGACATCCACGCTACCAACCTCCAGAGACAAGACAAAGAAATACAACACATCAACTATCAACTCTAGCAGACCTCCTTAGTTTAAACAATGGTACTGACAAATATTTTCCAACCTTAAATAACTTCCTCACTGAGAAAGATGCAATACACATAACCCTCAAACCAGACAACTGAAATTAGGAATGATTATATAATTAGTTAACATCAGTATGTTAATAGTTAGAGGTCACCGGCTCTAATTTCTGTTTTTAATTAGAGAACATTAAAATCTTTATAGCATACAGTACCATTACACCCTTGTGCTCTTTAAAAAGAAATATAAGCCATGGTCCAAATGTGGTAACAGCTGCTGAAGAAGCATCAGTGAATGGAGTTTATAAAGAGTCATCCTATTTATTTATTTATTTATTCATTCATTTATTTATATAAAACCTTGAACATCCCACAGCAACTGAGAGCTCTCTTTGCTACATCCAAGCCCTATTGATACTGCATCTTAGGAAACAAATACATACAGCTTTCATTCAGGTTCATCTTCATATACTAAACTCAAAAACAGTAAGTACCATTGTTTGAACTGCCTAGGCATCACTATGGTCTGGTTTTCAAATATTGCCAATGAACATAAGGAAGCAAGCATATAAAAGAGCGGCATATGGCACAAAACAATAAAATGGAAAGTGTCAGATGTCCACAGGACAACCTTTACTTTCCTCGCCATGTTTCCTGGACATTGCAAGGCTGAGGACAGGCCTCAGTTTGGTCTGGTGTGCTAAACAAAACAAAAAACACTAAAAATAAAAACTTTTTTTTTTAAAATGTCTTTCATACACCAGTGAAAAGCAAAAGGCAGGTGTCCCTGTTAAAGTTACAAATAAAAACATTAAAAACAAAAAGAACACAACGGTCTTGGCACTGACAATATGTCTGTGAGATTGAGAGCAAATTAAAGAAAACATACAGATGACAGGAAATTCTTGTCTTTGATCTAACCAACAGGTTCTGTTTTTTGTTCCCTTTAACAGAAAAGAAAACCAAAGAGCAGAGACCAAGAGACAATCCTTAGACAGTGAGTCAGTCAGTCTGATGTCCAATCCATTGTGAACACATTTACGAGAAGGAATGAAGGAACCAACGTTGTGGTGTCCGTACTCCCAGCTTCAACATTTACAGTGAGCGCACTGGGGGGGATGGAAGGAGAAAGGGAGGCAAGACAAACTGATGGGGGAAACAATTGGAGAACACACTGAATGTGGCGAGAGCTAAAAAGACACACTAACACACTCCCGCTCCTCTTCAAATAAAGAAAAAAACCTGAGAAAGCAGAAATCTGAGGGAGGCAGATACAGGGCTTCTGCACTGGGGCAGCAGGAATGAAAGAGAACTAAGGATTCTGGGTAAACTGATGGTGGAAGGAGAAGGGATGGAGAGCCCAACATGGATCGCCAGTGTATTTCTGACACCTGGGCGGAGGATGTCCATGGCTGTCGAGGAGAGAAGGGGCAGTTGAACCAAGAGCCGGCAGATGGCGGGACCTAGAGTCCATCATGGGTGGTCAACATGTCTTCAGCTCGGCGGTGGGACTCCAAGGCTTTTGTGGTGTAGATATCCTGAGGCAGCTCGGATTTGCGTCGCACCATAGGCCGCTCTTTCCGCTGGTCATGCTGCAACTGAGAGGAGACGAGACAAGTTAGGCTCAATTATAACCGTTCACGTCATCCTCTCCTGTCAACATGTCCCTGTTCTGATCGTATATTTGAGATGAGGCACAATTCAGTTACACACACCAAAAATGTCATTTACAGAGGAAAACCAAGACGGAGTTAGAACACGGCATTCCGAACCAGCCATAGCTGGACGAAAATATTGTAAAAGAAAAACTTTAAATTAAATACACAACAGACGTCCTGTGCTACATTTTATGGAGTCCCAAAGTGTTCAATATGAAATAAATAGGACATCATGAGATAGTTACATGAATAAATTGTCATATATAGGAATCAATAAACTGTTACAGTAGTAATAATAATCATCATTCTCAACATGTATTTATTATTAACAATAATTAATAAATAATGACACTTTTTATTCCGTAATGACATTTTTCATGACAGTGGTTTTGTCACCAGCTGTCATAAAAATGATTAAATAACATTTAAATGATAATACATTTTAAAAACGTATGTTATTACAAATTATTGGTTCATTCATATATATATATATATATATATATATATATATATGACACCATTTATTAATGAGGTCATTTATTTCATAATTACCGATTTATTTCGAGAATATTGAACACGTTGGGGCTCCATACTACTTAAACATGCAAGGAGGAGCAGGCACGCAAAACAATGCTCTTGATTCCAGTGTTTAGTCCATGGCCACATTTTAGTTATTGGCTTTTATTAGTAGGTTGATTTAAAAAAATAAAGGAAATAAATACTAATGTACACAGAAAGTATACAACGATATTTACTGTAGTGCAAGTAGCTTCAATTAGAAGACTTTGCAAGCTTTGGTAACACACAAAAATAAATAGAGAGAGACATTATAAGAGAAAAGATTAATAGAGACAGAGAGAAAGTCAGGTTTACCTGAGTCGCGCCCTCCTCAACTGTCTTTTTTAACCTCTGAACATCTTCTATCAAAGGGATATCCGTCTCCATTGCTACAGGACTATTGAGGTCAGAGGAATCAACATACATAGAGAACTATGTTGAAAACAAAAGGGAAACAAAAACAAAAACACAAAGGATGGAGAAAATACTTTCAGTCGCATGCAAAGAAGAATGAATCAAGAGGCTCTGAACTGATTAAAAAAAGCAACTCTGATCTCTTGGAGTTTAATGTCTTAGATGAGGTGTAGATTAAATCAAAATGACAACATTTGCATTAATGATTTATTGGGATTTACAGCAAATGTTGATGAAAAAGCAACTGTGTCAATGATGTTAAGAGATTGTCAGTTGCTGGAGACACTAGAATATAAAAGTGCCAAACTAAATATTTTATGACACATCAATGTTGTTACACAACTTTGCTGATTACTTTGGGTTGAAAATTTTATTTTTAAAGTTGCGCCTTTTTGATTTCTTGCTGAGCGTTAGAGGAGAAGACGGACGCCACTCTTACGTCTGCACTGTAAATGCAGCAAACAGGCGCGTAGCTTAGCACAAAGACAGGAGACGGCTAACATGGCTCTGTCCAACAGCACCTCTGAAGCTCACCAATCAAAAACATTTATATCTTGCTTGTTTATTCTGAAGGCTAGAAAAACTACAACAGCTGTTTTACAAGGGGGTTATGTGCCGGACTATTTCTTGGCTGGGCGCAGTGACTTCCTGGAGTCTCCACCGGTTGCCAGGCAACATCACAGTGACAACAAGACTCCAAGTTACTGCACCTGGCCAAGAATTAGGATTTAAAAAAGGATTCTGTGACCTTTAGCCAGAGCCAGGCTAGCCCTTTCCCGTCTTTGTGCTCAGCTAAGCTAACTACTAGCTGTAGCTTCATTTTTGACACATGGACATGAGTAGTTATCAGTCTTGTCATCCAACTCTGGGAAAGAAAGTGAATAAGCGGATTTCCAAAAATGTCGAACTATTTATTAGATGCCCAACACTAAGTGATGTTGTCCTACAGCGGGATGCTAAGAATCAGGTTGGGGGAGGGGAAAGGAATTTCAAAAGCAGGATTTTCAACCTGTATATAGCTGCTCTTTAAGTGTAACAAATACTTCAGAGAGATTTTTAGAGATGCCTGATTCAACCACTTACCACACCTTAGCACATTCTTAGAGCAGGGCCTCTCATCACGATCTTTCAATCTTTACCAGCAGTGCAATTTAAAAAAAAAAAAATAATAATAATAATAATAATAATTCAAACTACCAAGTCAGGGTATGAACAAACACGAGTCTAAGCAAACGGAAACAGGACAAGATGGAAAGGAAACTACGATTCAACAACAAAACTGGCTTACAGAAAACACAAAACACTTATTTCATTCATTCATTCTCACACACACGCAGTTAAATGATTCCACACACTGCTCACCTGTGGATTTGACTTGGCGAGATTCTCGATCTTGATCCAAGCCTCTTCGCGTTCTTTTGACTTTGCCTTCTCTCTGTTGAACAAAGCACCAAACCTCATGTCATTAATCCCTTTCCACTCAACACTACTTTAGCTGCAGCGCGAAGGCTTTTTTTTTTCTTTATACAGATGAATTGCGTATCGAAAGAATCTGCGGTGCCTACTTGTTTTTCTCCGCTCTGAACTGCTGTGTGCAATCATCAAAGAGCTTCTGATTCATCTCCATGAAAAGCTTCAGAGCGTTGTAGATGAGGCCGTGGATGGTCCTGTGAACACGAACACACACACAAAAGTAGAAGTCGGTCAAGAGTCAAATCTTTACAAAACACAAGCAACGATACTGTAAAGGTCACTTTTGGCCCAGAGCAACAAACAAATTAATATCCCAGATGGACAATGTTAAAAAGATTATGCTCGGCTCTTGGCAAATGGCTACAGCACTTGCAACAAATTACTGACAAAATGATTACAAAAGCAAAGCTATGAATGGCTGGTTTTGACAGATTTATTCTACTGTATGTTTAATGTAAAGCGGCTTGGGTTCAAGGTGACATCTTCAAATGTCTGGTTTTGTCAAATGTATATACGTTCATCAGCTAATCGATTTACTGACCAAACATTCCAGTTTTATATTCAACATTTTCGATATTAAAGTACACTAACAAGCAGCAAACTTAAAATCGTGTATAAAAAAGGTGACGCAATAAAAATGCCTTACAGGTTAAGATAAACAAGCCGTGACCAAGCTCCAACATGTACATACACTTGAGAGATAACACTATGTGAGCTACTGTGTCAGACTGGTGTTATTAAATGCAGTGTGAAGTACGGAGCATTTTGCGGACATTGGTGTAAGAAAACTGCATTTGAGCATATTACTTGTTCCAGTGGGTCTTAGAGTTGCGGTACAGAGCAGGAAACATAATGGGCAAAATCTTCGCTGCGTTGTCGCTGATCAGACTCATGATGTACTCGTTGTTCCAGTAGTACAGAGCTCTCTCTGCCACCTACAGAAAAACACAACACCTCAGTCAGGCGAATAAGCCCACCACCACTCCACCTGAATAACTCGTTCCCTGCGTTATGAACGTACGGTTGTGCGTCCGTCAGTTACCTGGAAGTGCGGGCTGGACACACACTTGGCCAGCTGCCTGAAGAGAGGCTCTTGCACTTTGACAAACTCAGAGGGTTCGATGACGTCCAGGATCTCCTCCAGCTCGTTGAGGAACATAACCTCCTTGGGACTGTGAGTCTTTGGCCAGTACTTTAGTAGAGCCATTACCACCTGTTGGGATGATGAAAGAAGATCATGATAATGTTGACTAATCAATCAGGGAGAATGAAGGGACAGAAGCTTTTGGGGGCGAAAAGGAGGGAAGGGTCAGTCAATGAAATGGCCCAAAAGAAAAAAAAGGATTATCTTGCAAAACAAACCAGAAAGGGCTTTACTGCAACTTCAAATAAAATAAAATCAATTTGGGCATCAAATAAAGAAGCAATATTATGCAAAGAGATGAGGTATTTTTGACATACTGGCTCGGTCAGAGTGCTGTCCTTTTCTAAAAACTGCACCACACAGTAGGCCAGCTGAAAAACACAAACACACGCAATCATTAAAACTGTCAAAGTATTTAAATTTACACACAAGCAAACTTAAAAAGAATAGGTAACACGGCAGCAAACATGTGATGCCCAACAGACAGACTGGCTGGAACACAGAACACCGATTTATTGACTAAACCTGCAGAATTATCTGCTGCTCTCAGGAAAAGAACACAAACGTACTCAAAGCGGGTTCAGACAAGGACATTTAAATACATTTTCCAAAACAATGCAAGCTATAAATTATTCCCAGAATTCAATACAACTCCACAGTTTGAAAACAAACTGAGCTTCTCGTGCTAATTTTGTGTTCAACAAACGTACCTGTGGATGGTAGACACTGAGTGATTTGACTTTGTGCAGAGGCAATAAAACCTTCAACAGGAAAATCTTGTGCTCTTCTTTAAGCGGTAAGGCAAAGCCATTGATTATGCTACAAAAAGTTAAAAACAGAAAGAGACACAGAAGCACCATCAGAACACCTGAAAAGTAGTCCGGCATGCTTGAATAGCGATTATGGAAATGAACGGATGAGAATTAGGACGTTTTCACATTTAGGACAAAAATTAAATGCTATTAAAAACAACCACTGAATGTCACGTAGAAGTTGCATGAAAGCCGTGAGGACATTACAGCTGCATTCACCAAAGCTTGTAGCTTTAGTTAAGGCCCATACCTTCCAAGTATTTCCAGTAGCTCAGCTATACCATTATGGTGCTCTGTCTCATAGATAAACCTGGAAGAACAAACAGACTTTGTTAACAAATAAAGCAAATGGTTCATATGTCGACCAGTTATCCATCATACATAGAGCGGTGGGCACTGCACTGACCTATAGAAAATGTTATTGATCTGTTTTCTGATGTACGCCCTCAGCCCCAGGAACTTTCCATAGATCCTGTGGAGGGTAGTTTTGAGGAAGTCTCTCTCTCTGGGATCCTCACTGTCAAATAGTTCTAGGAGCTACAACGCAAAGAGAATAGTAATGTTACCATAATGACACGTGACAAATTGTATCTTGGAATTCAGTGGGAGGGGTTCAATCATGCAGTCAGAGAGTTTGCCAGAATGTTGTTTTCCTACCTGCATAACAAATTTCTGGTCGATGTATTTCTTTGCTATGTTTGGCTGAAAGTCAGGGGATTCTAAAAACCTAAGGAAAAATTCATAGACGAGCTGCAACAGAAACAAGGAAAAAAAACACAAAAAACAGGAATGAATGCTAGGAAGGAATTCAAACAAAACGGGGAGCTGCTCAATGCTGAGGTAGTTCACAAATGCTCCACCACCAGATACACAATCTTAAACCTGATACACACATGCTGTTTTATAAACTTAAGTTGCAAATTCTTCCTTTAATCCTTCATGGGCGTTAATGAGGATTGTTGGCTGTTCATGACCACCCCCCCCCCCCTCCTTTTTTTTTTTACACGTACATAAAAGGAGTCATTACAGAATGGCACGCTTCGGGCTCTTCTAGGTTGAGAACATGAGTCATGATCCCCTCACTGTCTTGCAGGTGATCGAATGATTTAAAATGTCAACCTGGAGGTGCGGCCACGCAGCTTCAAGTGTTGGCTCGTCTTCCTCTGGATCAAACTCTGCTCCGGTGGGGTTGGACGATGGAGGCAATGTTCTGAACATGTTCACTGCAAACTGGGAGGAAGAGGAATGAAAATGATACCAGGAGTGTTTATTCAACTGGACAGTAAGCTGTTTAAGACAACTTCCTTTTGTTATTTTAATAACCTGAAGACATTATTTCATGTCGCGACTGCACTGAAACCAATAGCTCCACACAGAATAGGTTACAAACGGTTCTGACTTCCTGTCAGAAGTTTCCCCACTCTTGAATAAATACTGACTGGCATGACATGTGCTGAAACCAACAGTGTAACCACACGAATAGACTCCCATCTTGAATTTGTTGAACAATTTATAACTGATTTTTAAATTATTTCCATAAACTCTGTTAGATTTCACCCTGTGTTGCATGAAGAAGGCACGGTTTTAAAAACAATCCATGCACTCAAAGTAACAGCAGCAAATAGGCCTATCGCACAGACTCCTATGGGACTCCACACAGTCTAAAGCGCATCAAGTCTGCTTAAAGGTCCATTACAAATGCTGGTATCATGAGTAGTACAGCTCATTTACTCAGTCCCTAGCCATTGTGCTAAATGATTAGGAACCGTGTCAAGTTTCATGATATATTTTCCAAAGTTGTGTCAATTCTTGATTTCTCATTACTCAAAAAAATTTAAAAAAATAAAATAAAATCATAACCGTCTTTAAAAATGAATTAATTTTATATGGAATAACCTGAGTTTGTAATACATTTAACAAAATTTTAGCAACATTTGTAAATGTCTATAAAATGTTCTCTCTCAGGAATTCTGAAATAGTTTTTTTTAGGTTAATGTTAACTTTGTCCTTGCAACTGGCCTCGAAGGGTTTGGCCCACAATAATCCAAGTGTGTTGTGTTTCTGGTCTCTCGGTGTCAACTGACTCCCCTGTGGGCTGCTGTTCCCTGCCAGGCAGATCATGGGACAGTGCAGGTGGCCTACTAAAACACTGGGAGCCTTGTTTCAAAAGACAGGCTACTAGGTAGATAGACTTTCCCGGCTGCGCTGCACTTGAACTTAAATAGAAAAAGTCATAACTGTGATTATAGCAATTCTGCTGTTGGCTTTGATGATGATGATGATGATGAGTATCTCACTAGGCTATAGTGTTTCCATCATGTTTATAGGTCCATTTCTGGATCTGTACACACTAAAGATTGTGACGTGATGGGAAGTAGAACATCTCATCATGAAAATTTTGGTTTCCTTGGATTCTCAGTTTAGTTGTAAATCAATGATAAGGCAAGTTTTCCTCTAAATTCAAACAAATCACTATTGCTTCTGCTGGAAATGAAACATTCATCACATCCCTTGTATCGGTAGTAAGACTTTCGTGAGAAAGACCAACAGAGGCTTTCATGTAGAGGGAATTAATTGAATCACCTGGCAGTGCAGAGCATAAACAAGACTGTTCCAGTGCAAATGGTGTGAACATCCTATTGATTTGACTTGAGGTGAAAAGGCAGCTGGATCGTCATTTCTTAATGACTTATTCAGGACAGGAACCTCTGTGAGGCTGTGTTTAGACACAGCGGCACCTAATGCATAATTAATGACTATGCTAACATGCTAATGTTTGGCACGCAATACCCCGTTCACATCATAGGTCAGCGTGTTAGCATGCTAGCATTTGCTAATTAGGGAATGTCAGTTTTGCAGGTGTTTAGTTATAAACCAGAGTTGGACACATTTAATTTTGACCTGATGATGATGGTGATGGCTATAGATGAAATAGAGTTGTCACTAGCACAGCTAAAAGTTAACATTTGTATACACGAACTGTCTTGCAAGAAATAAGTGAGTTGATGGAAGGGAAATGCATCTTATGTCTTTTCCCCTCTCCTCTTTGGCTTTAGCCCACTTTATTCTTGAACAATAATTTGAAAGGCGATAGCAAGCATAGCTGCTGAACAAATACTTTGGAAAGATGACTTAGATTATCCATCTACTCAAAGTTAACAACTGACGAAAAACAGCTCTTCTGCCGCAAGCAAAAAGCAAAACCTGGTCCCAAACATCAGCTGGGACACGAACCTGCTGTTCGGTTATATGTGCTCAACTCCAACCAGCTCCACCTCGCAGCTACAGCCTGCCCCTATTCTCAGCCCAACCCAAGTTTCTCTTAACCGCAAACTTAACCCCCCCAGATCCACTGACCATGTGCACCACCTCTGGGTAGATGGGCTCTGTGATGACATTCCTGTTGTGGGTGATGTACTCCACCATTTCACTCAGCGCCGCCCGCTTCACTTCCTTCCATTTCAGGTCGCTCAGCGGGTCGGACAGGAAGTCAAAGAGAACGCAGCACTGTCGTAGCTTCTGGATGAAGAGCTTCTCCTGCTCTGCGGGGGCCACATCTGAAGAGACAGAGAGGGAAGACAGTGAGCTGGATGATGGGAAGAACGGCGCAGAGAGAGAGAGAGAGAGAGGAAAAAAAAACAGGAGTCCAGGGACGACCGAAACAGAGTTGAATGTGCACCACGGTGATGAAATAAGGCGCTTGATAATACAGGAGAATGGAGCAATGTTCAAAGAGTGAGGGGTCACAAGAGAAAGGAGGAGGCGGTTCAACTGTCAAGGATGACAGTTAAAACTGCAATTTGATAGAAAAAGAAATACAAGGTAGCAAGAGTGATGAAGACTGGCAAATGAGTCATGAAGACTAAAGTGCACTGAGAGAAAGGCTGCGCTGGTTAGAGCCCAGGGGGAGGATAACGACAGAGCCGAGTGGAGGAGAAAAGACGGGATGGAGAAGGAGAAGAGGATGAAGGATTTGGGAACTAGGTGAATGGTCACTATCTTGCCATTTGTCACAGACACAGAAAAGAAAAAGAAAAAAAATACAAGCAATACAAGTCATTATATTTGTCCATGGTGGTTTGATGACTTCCAATTCTGCTTCATTTCCACCCGAGCATTCAAGAGCGCAGGCTCAACGCTTCACACAGGACAACACAAAGAGCAAACATCCGTTCCTACCTGCTCATGTGGTGCAGTAATAACACACAGCGACGCCATAATTATGGAGTTATGGGACACAACTTCGATGGAGCTTGTTTCTCTTTTATGAAGTTTGGTTTCGTCTTTGATAGTCACATTTGAGAAAAACATGATCCTCAGCTACCCAAATAATCGCCGTTATGGCACAATTAATTTCTTAAAAAAAAATTTTTTTAATTAAACCAGGAGCCAGACTTCTAAAATGCACATGGCTGATTTTATTTGAGCTGCTTGAGATGAGGATATAAACTGTTTAAAATGGGGAACGGGAAATATGCGCTTATACCCTTTCATGCAGAGTTAGATGACACCACTTGCTCATCTGTCCTTTAAATATGAAACTGAACAGCAGCCAGTTAGCTTATCTTAGCATAAAGACTGGAAATAGGAGGACACGGCTCACCTGCCTCCATCCGAAGGTAACAGTCTGCCTATAAACACATCTAGCTCACTAGTTAACTCGTGATATGTGGCAGTTCGTCATCTTGTCACAGGACTGAGCCGGGCGTTTCCAGCCTTTAGGCTGAGCCAACAGCCTGGACAGACGTGACAATGGTATCAACCTTCTAATCTAACTCTAGCAAGAGCATAAACAAACATTTATAAAAATGTCAAACTATTGCATTATGGCCAGTAAACATAATCACCTAAAACAGATATCACACTTGCTCAACTATTGTTTTCTTCTGAATAGAATGGCAGTGCCAGCTCTGGAGCCAGTGCCATGTTTGTCAATTTAGTCCTGTATGCAAACACAATGATGTATGTCTGTATGCATGACACAAACATATATATATGCAAATAAGGCACTAACATTCAGAGTTAAAAATTACATTTCACGTTAACATCTGCTTCCCTTTAAGATTAAACTGCTCTCAATAAAATAAGACATGTTTTTAAAAGATTGTGCTCATGCTTCTTCCCTGAATGACTGATGCAATTTTGATTCCGTTTTAAGCAGCTGCAACAAAATTGGCAAACTCATAATGTCAACGTATTCCTTCACTGTCAGATGTGCATTAATTTAACCGACAGAAACAGCTGCATGTGATGCAGACAAGAGCTCTGTCAGATCAAGATGCTCCCATTTGGTTACTAGTGACTTACAATGCACCAGCTACACAGACTTAATTGTGGTTAGTTTGCTCGACTCATATTTATGCTTTCATTAGTGCCTCTGCTGGTAACCTATATTCTGTATCTGACAGACGTTATGGCCATCACTGCCTACGCGCATACATACACACCTGACACCTACAGTACCGCAGCTGTACATTAACATTTTGCTGTTATTTCTGCAAACACAACAGGTCTTCTCTGAAACTAAAGTCTACGTGAAGAAGCTGTACATGGGTATCCACAGTTATAATGCAATCTAGGGACACAAGGTAGTGCAGTGAGCAAATTCATATTGCTTAATCCTTACATGACAAATATACAGCACAGCTATAGTGTTAAATTTCAACAAATCATTCCAGTGGTGCAAAAGTGGCATATACCCAATAATTACCAATCAGTAAAGGGTGTGGCGTGAGGGCTGGCAGTGAGGCTGTCTGAACATGATGAGTATGTTGACGCCATGGGTGAACTATTAGATCAGATATACACTGTGAGACTCCAAGGTGAGGATAAGGCACAGTTGTACACAAAGCACACCACTCGTTGGTCTTTCCAAGATAATACGTTTTTATTCTCTACTGTTCACTTCTTCTCTCCTAATCCTTC
>JAVQJF010042022.1:0-12466 GCA_036023855.1 Gadopsis marmoratus
TTCCATCCTGGAATTGTTGGTATAGACTGTTGACTTGTTGGTCTGTAGGATCTGTGAGATCAAGTTAAAACATTGTCAGTGTAAATGAAGCAGCGGAGGCCACAGTGGCTGGACTGAAAAGAGGTAGTGAAAGAATTTCATGGTGCTCACCTTCTGAGGATCTATGATTCATAGTCTCATAGCCAACAGCAGAGTCTATAAGAGTAACTGATTAACAACAAGAGAACATGAAGCTGTGATATCACTGCATCTTTTTAGCAACATTAAAAATAGCTTCTAGACAGATCAAACCTGGTGAGTCCATGTGGGTTAGCTCTGTGTTTCTCTGGGTGTTATGTCTGCAGTAAACGAATATTCCTATTAGCGCAGCAATTATGGCAATCCCAATGATGACTGAAGCCACAACTGCATTAAATGCTCCACTGCTGCTCTCCTCCCTGGCTACCCGAACAATCTCACCAGTTGTCAGTGCTGAGGAAGACAGGAAGCAAATCTAAGCAATTGCAACCACACATTTAACAGGAGGTAATTGATGCAATTGATTGAAGATGTAAAATATAGATATATAATAGTATAATATAATTATAATGTATAATATATAATATAATAGTTGTTGTTGCAATACCTGGTGGAACCATTGTGGCCACAACCTTTTCCACTTTATAAAGGGAATAGAAAAGGTACACAGGTGTTATGTAGATTTACACATTTGTTGTCATTGATAAGATCAAATAGTTTAAAATCTTACCTTGGACCAGTAGATTAATGTCAAAGCAGCGCCGGGTTTGTCCAAGTGTGTAGTTACATCTGTACCAACCACTGTGACTGTAATCCACAGACTGGATAGCTAATGATGTCCCATTAATTTCAAATTCAGCTCTTGACAAGTTTACAAGTACAGGGTTGCCGCTTTTCAGCGACGCCCAGGAGATATTTTGGGGCCCTTGTTGTCCTGATGGTATGTCCACTGGACAGGTCAGGCTGACGGGAGTGCTGGGCGCTGCCTTCACTGCTTGATGGGCTTTGCAGTCTGAAAGAGGGGACAATTACGTGATACATGAGAAATTTGTAAGCTTGAGAATTAAATGTAGAATCTTACCTTTTACTTTCAAAGATATGTTTTTTACAGTAGAGTCCCAGCCATGCCAGACTTCACAGCCATACAGTCCCTCATCAGACTTTTGTAATTTTGTCAGAAAAAGAGACATTTGTCCATTTCCATCAGCTTCCCATTTTACACGTTTATCATCCTGGATCTTGGGTGTTTGAGGCCTGGCAAGGATAACCTTCATCTTACTGGCATTCGTGGCATACTTTATCAATTTGACTCTGTAGCAGCTCTTTGGATCCATCACATTAGAATCAAAACAAGGGAGAACTACATCTTCTTCTTGAGAAGCCAACACAGATGAGCTGTCTTTAAAGAATATAAAAAATAAAGATTAGAATCAGTTTAAGAGTAAGACTCAGAGTACTTGAGGTATATAGGGTTTTAATATACCATACAGCATTCGGCGTCAGAAGTGTAAGCCAGCTAATTCAAGATTTCACAATAAATGGAACATGTTTCAAAAACAATTATTGAATAAGTAGTGTATCTATGCCACCTTACAGGTGCAGTCACAGTCTGAGTTGGTATATACTGAATATTTCTTATATTTATATAAAAAAACATTTATTATATACATTGGTTGAATCTGGTGAAGAAATTCTTCAGTGACCTACTCACCTATGGACTTTGATATGGCTGGTAACAGAACTAATAGCAGGAGACCCTGTGGACAGTAATGTGCCATTTTCTGTATAATGCAGCTGAGTGGAGACTAAAGAGTGTCCTCTTCTAGAATGTGTTTTGTCTTCACCTATTCTTAGTTCTCTAAGTTACAGACTGCACAGTCAGAAGTTCCTTTTTCTCTTTTCCTGATTATGTGGCCAATAGAGCCACCATGTGGCAAGAACAAAACATAACATCAAGCTGACAGATGGCCATAAATGCACTTTGTTGTCAAGTTATTTATTGAAGTCACATTTAAATGTGAGTGGAGAAAGTGAAATAGCAGCACTTGCTCCTCCCGCTTTAACACTTGAGCCCTTGAGCAAGGCATTTAACCCCCACTTGGCTCAGAGTCTGGCAGACCCGACTGTGGCTGCACTGGGCAGCTTCCAGGTGTGACGGTGTGTAACTGCAGGACTGTGAACAGGGCATCCCTGAAAAAGAAAAAAACGTCACTTTCAGTGAAACCTCCCTGAATAATTAAAGTTTACCAGAATTCAAATGTTTATTTATGCCTCATAAGCAGATTCCTTCTGCAGAGTAATGTGTATTTCTCTCTGTCTACAAAGACATGGTTCTACTTGTTGCATCACTCGTCCTTCCTTAATTAAAATGTTATTTTTAAACTGTTGGAGACACATCACTCTCTCACATCGACTGTATCAGATCTTACACATTTGAATGAGCCCATCCTCGGCCATCACGCAGCATAGTACCCTGTATGTAAACTTCCAGTGTTTTTCCCCACTACGACTTGTGGAATTCAGACTGTGTGAATGTTATACATCCCTCCCTCCACTTCACTTATTTGCTGTAGCCTTAAATACTAAAGGGAAACTTCACTAATGCTAACTGAAACTTTGTACCTCTACTTCCTCTTGTGGCTCGATTTACAGAAACGCCATCATAGCTTTTCACACGCTCCGTGTTTGGTCTCACAGGCTCTCTGCATCGTGCACAGAAATGGACAACAGTGCTCAAGGTTAGTTTGACTGTTTCTCTGCTATGTCTGTGTTGTCATTTGACTACCTTTATATTGTCGTGTGCATTATTTTTCAGGAGGTAAAGCATATGGTCTTTTGAAGTCTCAACAGGAAGAAAAACTCAACTCTATCAATGAAGTGAGTTGATATCTTTAGGCAAAGTTATCAGGTTACAATAGAGATAAGTGGCTTTTGGAATCATTTTTCTACACACAGGGTCTGGGCACAAACACATGACACCTGTGTTATTGATACCAATAATAACATTTCTGACTTATTGGTATTATTTCCCTCAGGCTTTTCTCTCAGATCCCCAGTATGCAGAAGAGGAAGACCTTAGCTCAAAGCTTGAAATGTTTAAACGTGAGTATTCAATGGCTACCAATCACTCCTCAGTGAATATATTTTAATTTTTAGTGCACAGCTATATATATATACAGTATATATAAAGGAGACTATTTGCGTGTATTACAGAGAAATACATGGAGTTTGATCTCAATGACAATGGAGAAATAGGTAAAGTTGCACCAATCTTAAATCTCTAAAATATTTTTAGCTACAGTAAGATACGTTTGCTTTCAGTAGTGACTCACAGCAAAACTGATTATGCATGTAAGCACTTTTTACTTATCTGCTTTCTTTGAACTATTTATTTCACAGATATAATGGGGTTAAAGCGAATGCTGGAAAAACTTGGACTGGCCAAGACTCACTTAGAGCTGAAAAAGATGATGTCAGAGGTGGTTGGAGGGACATCGAAAGACACTATCAGCTACAACGACTTCCTGAATATGATGCTGGGAAAAAGAAATGCAATTCTAAAACTGTGAGTAAATACTGGGTAATTCAGTGAATGGGTGGAGATCCAAAATTGGGTCACAAGAATAGGGTTAAGGGGTCCACAAATGATGGACTTGAGTCTAAATCTAGCTGATAAAACTATTCATTTTCAATGTAAAAAGCAATTAAAGTAGTTTAAAAGAAAGATAAGTACACTCGTCTGTCTAAAGCTTACAGGTTTACAGTAATGTTTTATAAAGTAGCTGACATGCAATTTTCTTCCTTAAAGGATCTTGATGTTTGAAGGCATAGGAAAGGAGCAGGAGCCCAAACATGTCGGACCACCTCGCCGCAAAACCTTTTCAGACCTACCCTGAAGCGGAGCTCTCCATCCCAGCAGGGAATCACTGTCATTATGACGTTTTGTCAGATTTAAACATCACCTAAATGCTCTACAATTCATGTCAATAGGAAAAAAAAGCATATTGTTAAATGTGCAATTTGTATTAAGTAATAGAATCTATATTAAAATGTTTGTGCATTGTCTCGTGGGACTGCGACCACAGAACCATCTGCTACATATGATGCAGCTTTACTGCTTTTATAGCCTAATTATGTGTGGAGTCGACTTGGGCCCACTCTTAATATTGTAAAAAAAAAAACGACAAACAAAACATAGGAATATCATTGAGGTATATAGGCCAACATTTTACAACATATGGGTTCATGTTTGAAACAGTCAAGCATCCCATGTTACCACAGCTTCGGTGGAAGTTGATTAAAGGCTTGAATGGAACGTATTTGTGTCATTGGAGTTTGTTTCTGTTCTCACGTCAAACGACTGCGTCACGAGGAGCTTCCCCTTGAAAGGTCCGGGTGACCGGAAGACGGAACTGGCATCCGGAAAAGGGCATCGATAAACTAGCAGAAGCTTTCAAGTTGATGCGTTAACTAATCTGGAGACGGCTGAGTAAAAGAGACTGCGTGTGAACGGTCGCACACGTGCGGGAGACGGTCGCAGTCACGTGCAGCAGCGCAGCGCAGCGCGAGGCAAAGCTAACGCGTGCTAGCAGGTTAAAGAGACGCGTGTTCAAGATCAGCTGCAATAAAATCACGTTGTTGGTTGTTTTTTTTGTTGTTCAAAGTCCTCGAGGTAACAGTTTTGGGTTTGTTGCGCCGCAGGTGAACTAAAATGTTACGCGTGTGTCTGTGAAGTGAACATGTGAACTGCGGGGGGGGGGGGTTCTGGCTATTTAGTTAGCCGGTGAAAATGCAGCTTGTGTTTTGGTTCGTCAGGAGGATGAGCAGCTCGGAGGAGGTGTCCTGGATCTCCTGGTTTTGTGGACTGCGAGGGAATGAGTTCTTCTGTGAGGTTAGTGTGTCGGCTTTAACTGGGATTAACTGGGAAGAAGCAGTGTTTCACCTCAGCTGTGTGTTTGTGGCTGAGACAGGTTCTGTGTAACTTCTCTATTGTGCTTATTCTGTCCTCAACAATCAGGCTTATCTCATCTCACCTCATCTTATTTTAACTGTACACTTTAATTTAATTTGTATGGCCCTGAACACATGCATACCTGCAAATGGCACAGGTTTCACACAAGTAAATATTCTGCTCATTAAAAATAAAGTGTGACATTTTGTGGAGTCTTAAAGAGAGCTGCCTGTTACAGCCACTTCCCTCTGCTGTTTGCTACTGATCTGTTCCACTGAAGCACATGAGGCCTTCTCACTCAAAAAGCACCTTTTTGGGAGACACGCTAAAGGAAAAGCACTTAAAATAAAAGCACTAGGAATTGTGTGGTAAATACAGGCATCAGTATGTAACACACTGGTGTGTCTGATCGGTTAGCACTCACGCACTCCAATTCTAATGATGCTTTCTTCATGGGCAGCATCGAAGTAATCCTGTTAAGCTCGTATGTAATGCTCCCACAGTAATTAACACCATTAATAGCTATTCAACCTCTTAAATCGTGTGTGTTACAGGTTGATGAAGACTACATACAGGACAAGTTTAACTTGACAGGTTTGAATGAGCAGGTGCCTCACTATCGCCAGGCTCTGGACATGATTCTTGACCTGGAGCCAGGTGAGAATATTAAGGAAGTAGCCGTTCCCACGTGAAATGAAACGGAGCAGAGTCAACACTTTAACGGCCTAAATCACTTTAAATTGACAGATGAGGAACTTGAAGATAACCCCAATCAGAGCGACCTGATAGAGCAGGCGGCAGAGATGCTCTACGGCCTTATACATGCACGTTACATCCTCACAAACCGAGGCATTGCACAGATGGTAGGCAATTTCTCAATAACTTCAAATTCTTACATGTTCTGTGATGCAACAGTGATTTCTATATTTTATTTGTAGTTGGAAAAGTATCAACAAGGGGATTTTGGGTACTGCCCCAGGGTCTATTGTGAGAATCAGCCAATGCTTCCTATTGGTAAGTCTGACTTATCTTTACCTTCACATTAAACAAATTCTCCCTCTATTACACAAAACACAAGCTGCACCTTTGACCCGTGTCAGTGGCTTTGAAGACACACTTGACTATCACGAATTTGTTGTCTGATACAGGGTTGTCGGACATCCCCGGGGAAGCAATGGTGAAGCTGTATTGCCCTAAGTGCATGGATGTGTACACGCCCAAATCCTCCAGACACCACCACACAGACGGAGCCTATTTTGGGACAGGGTTCCCCCACATGCTGTTCATGGTGCATCCAGAGTATCGGCCAAAGCGACCAGCCAACCAGTTTGTGCCCAGGTGCGTTTGATCTGACACTAACTTGAACTAGCATCATCATGCCCTAGTATGTTTAAAGTGCTTGTCAACCAAAAGAAACAATTGTCTTAGACCTCAGTAGGGCTGGATATTGAACCTACCTGAATACCTTTGGTGCCAACATATTAGTTTTGAGTTTTAAAATCTGTCAAATACCAAAGGTTTGCATTGAGTACCATCATCATTTAAAGCAATCATCTTGGTCTGTTCATCTGTACCGAAACTCTGGTATCGTGTTGGCATTAGTGTCAAAACGTTTAATTCAACACGTGTCCAGGGAGTGATTGTATTTCATGGTTTATATTTTCTTTCCAGGCTGTATGGTTTTAAAATTCACCCAATGGCTTATCAACTCCAACTTCAGGCTGCATCAAGTTTCAAGAGCCCAGTCAAGACAATTCGCTAGAACTCCGCTTCAGTGGACTCAAAGACTTTGCCGTGTACTACTTGTTTGATGCGATGGATTATATAGTGAATGCCTGTGCAGTTCCCCAAACTCACCTCTGTGTAGAAAACACTTTCAGATTCAAATGTTTCCTCAGTTAGTGAAACACTGTTACAGTAGAGCAGGCTAGTTTTTCCTGCAACAAACATGTAATTGTTTCTAAATGGCCAATCTCCTGATACAGTGTTCAATTTTAATTGCTGTCTGTCCATCTTTTCATATTTTAGGGTTGTTTCAACTCGGATAATGAAAGTTAGTGTGTTTTATGGCTTAATAGCAGGTGATTGAATGTTACAGGAAAGGTTACAGCATGACCTTATCAGTCAATACTTTGAATTGAATTGCATCAGATCATATTAACTTGTGCTTCAGGACAGATTTTTGGAATGCACATAAGATTTTATTCGAAAACAGCACCATCTGTAAATGTCGTCGGGTGCTATTTCAAAGAAACAATGAATACCAAATTAAAAGGTAGAAAGTAAGACATTGTTGCTTGACTTAAGTTGTATTATGATGCTGTTTAGTGGCTGTGTACTTGATTGTTTTGGCAACTGTAACAATATCTTGATAGTCCTGCATTTGTAGTTTCAAGTTTACATTATGGTATTACAACCTAGATAGATGTGACATTCGAGAGTTTGGTGTTGATTGAACTTGCGGCAGCAAAATCTGTGGAACAGGTTAATAGCATTAAATATTTATTTCTTACCGAGATCTCATTCATACGTATATGCTTCACACATTTATTTTTTCATAAAAAGACAGGGATAAGTCACAAAGCAACAATATTTTCCATGATCTAAAAACTATTTTCTTCAAGTGAAACTACATTTTCTTCCAGGAGAGGTTTCCGTCATTTCCCCATGTAGCTACAATACCAATGGCTTCTTCGTGGGTTAAAAAAGTTTGCTAACATACATGCCATCTAAAAAGGGATTCGTATATATTTGTCTCTTCTAAGGAAAAGTACAGGAAACAAGAGAGCAATCTACTTAGGACTATGGTAAAAAGGATTTAGCAACTTGGTTGATAATGAATGCTATATTTAACATCTCTAGTGGAAGCCTGGAAACATCACATTAAATCACATGAGACAATTCCTACTTTACAAATAAATTACTGTATAGTAGAGCATGTTTAAAAAAAAAAAAAGAGACAACTTGTGCCCCAGGAGAGAAAAGCCACATATACCAGGGATAGCTGCCATCACCTCTGACAGGTGTGGTTACTGTGACAGACAAGCTTTGCATTTATTGACCTCACTTGGCTGAACATAAATGTACATGTAAAGTAGGGATGGATATACATATATGGACATTCCTCATACAATCATAGAGGTCTGTAGCCTTACAAAGAATATCAAAACCTGAGATAAACAGACCAAAGCTTGTAAAACGTATCAACCAAATATATTCTAAGCAACTGCGGATTCTATGCTACTGAACAAACACTCCATTGTCATATAAACTGTGAAAGGTTTGATAAACTTGGTGGGCTACAAGAGGAAACGAATAAGAATGATTCAGGGTGTCAAGTAAGCAGGAGACGTCAAAACTTCATTAAACAGCACAATGGTAACCTACAATTTAATGAGTAGATGGATATGAATAACTTAAAAACCTTATTTGTACAAATACTATAAAAGCATTACTTCTATAAAATAGAGATATTTCAAAATAGATCCATATTAATTAAAACTTTACAATAATGTGTAGGCTACTGGTTCTTGGCTGGTTAGGGAAGAAAATATTTGATGTTTTTGTACCTGAGCAGTGAACAAAGTCAAACATCTGTCCAAATTTGAGCACCGAATATCTTTGTTCACATATTGATTACGAGGTATGTAATTTAATTTAAAAAAATTTTTTTTTTAATGTCGTTCCTGAATTAAATAGACAAGTACACAAGAACAAAAAGATCCCCCTTGAATGTAGTCTTAACGTTCCCCTAGCAGCACCAAGGGAATAAATGCTGACAATGGTGTCTGAACTAGAATGGAAACTAAACATAACTGAGATCACTCAACTGAAACTGCTTGGTTTTTTAAACCAATGAAAGCGTATTCGCTAAGCTTTTTTAAACACCTGGATGAGATAAGCATTTGAGAACTGGAGCACCGTGCAGCCGCCCTCTACCTACAATCAACAGCTCAACTGAAACAAGAAAAGAACACAAAGAGGATCTACACTAAGAATTTTCTACTAAGTTATCCATAATTTTAGGTGCTGATTTGTGATATATTACTTTTTGGATGCGTGTGGGCAGATAGAGTTGGTCACTGTGTGTCGAGTGCTTCACTCTGATGAAGGAATGTCACAGGTGGCGAGTCAAAGGAATAAATGCAGGTGGTGATTCAGCTACAATGCTGATGCTCCGCCAACTTTCCCCTGCGAGACAGACATTATGTGCACTTGCATTAGTTTTAATATGAATTAGTAAAGTCAAACTCATCCCAGTTCTTCCTTAAAAAGGAATAATTTAGCATGTTGGGACGTACGCACGCACATCCAGACCTGGCACTAAACCCCCTGTAATACAATAATTTGATGTTTTTACTGTATGTTTTTGATTAAAACTAACAACTTATACAGAAACACGTTAATTAATTCTCGTCTAACGCTCAGCAAGACAGCAAATCAAGGAATTTCCCCCAAATGTCCATTACCACTGTTGTGTATCATGGGCCATTGGTTTCTAGCACAGAGGGGTTTGTACCTTATCTTGGTCAACGTCAGAGTCTGCAGTTATGACGATTCTCTTCTCCACACGAGTCCCCGAAGATCCGCCTTTCACAACAACCTGGTAGAGGGAAGAAAAAAATGTGAATGTGAATGTGAAAAATACAAGGCAAATACAAGAAAAGAAAATGATATAAACAAAGAGCAAGATTGTACTACTGACCTTCGAGATGTGAGTGGTAGTGGTGGTGACTGTGGTGCCACTGGTGGACTCTGAGCTAACGGTCTTGGAGCTGGTCACAGTTGTGCTGTCTTTGTCGTCTGTCTCATCATCGGTCACCTGAGAGGCCAATAAAAAAAAAAAAAAAATAACAAAAGGTAGAGTGAATAATCCTTTTTAGATAAAGTGACCCTGAGCTTCAGCCAGGGAAGGAGCAGCTCTGCCTCATGCTCATTCCGGAGCCCCTGGCCTGGTCCTCCCAGACCTGCTTGCTATACAGTGCTGATAGCTCTTCCATGCAAACCGAGACAGATCTGGGCTGAGCAGGTTCTGGAGCCCCTACCTTTGAAGACTCATAGATGAAGGTCTTGGTCGGGACGACAGGGACGTCTGTGGTGGAGATGCCACTGGGTAAGGAGTTGGAGACAGCTGTGATGGTGACTGTCTGGGTCTGCACCAGAGGGGGCTGTGGATGGGAGCATAGCCCCATGAGTGGCTGTTTAACCAGACGCGTTGCACCTCACAGCAACCAATTTGTTTCACACCATGCATTCCCTTCTAAGCCATTGCCTGTCACCTTGTTACTTCCCTTCCCACCACCAACTACTACAAAAGGAAACAGGGAAATGGAAAATATCAAGCCACAAGTGGGTTGGAAAGATGAAGTAAAGTGAATGTGTAAAACACAATGTGCTAGTGTTACAGCGACCCATCACCACTGTGCAACACCGCTACAGTTACATTTGACTTTGATTCACACCGCACTTAATATCCTACCTTTACAGATTCACAATCAAGTTTTGATTTATAATGCTGCTACAAAAGGAGCGAGCAGGTGTGCCAGCCTTGAAACCATACAGAGGCCAAGCAGAGACAGAATCAGCATCACCCTGAGGGGGTCAGGAGGCTACCTGGAAGCAGCGTATGACCTGTGGACCATCGCTCTTGAAATAGGAAGCTGGGGAAGGTCCAACTATCCTCCCAGAGCACTCCGACACTTCGGAGTACGAGCCGTCTTCCTCCAGGGTCTCGCCTAACGTTTTACAGCAGGGGTCGAGGGAGGGAGGCAGCTGTGCCATCTCCACATCTACGGTTGGCACCAAGGAGGTCTCAAAAGCTACAACCTCTTCCTGATCACATGACTCTTCCTCAACTGGAGCACCGTGGGCTTCGACACCATCAGGCTCACTCCTGTGGCTCATAGTGGGACTGGGCATGCCTGAAAATCCCAAATGGCTGCTGGTTTCCTCATGTGCAGCCTTTGCCTCTGAACCATTGCAAAGGAGACTAACGCACGCACTCTAAAAGAAGACACAGCATAGTCACTATGGGATCACGGGTAGGTTTTCCTACTGACATGGTATGTAGTAGTAGTACGTCAGTTACATAGATTATAATGCATACATGTTAAACAACTATGTATATATGTAGTATGTACAGTATCCATTTTATGAGGTACTACAGCTCTGTATGAAGATGATTTTGTTTGGCTTATATTAGACTGTAGATGACAAAATCAAGCACGGTTGGAACAGACCATTGTTGCAGACCATGTATATCCCTTCATTGCCACCTGCTTTCCACATGACACACGCGGTAGCAGGTTACCAAATAAGATGCATACTGAAAACAGGTATTATTGCTCCATATCGTTTACTTCATCAGTGAATATAATTCAGTATGCGTCAGAATGAAATGGATCTTCTTGCTTCACTGCTTGATAGGTGTCCCAATAGGAATGAATGCAAACATGACATGGCACTCACACTACGTTTGACAGACACTCCAAAATTAACAAATGATGAATAATCTGAAACTTAAATGACAAAAGCCAGGGTCCTTGAAACAAACAATCAATTGTAGCAACTGTATATGTAATGGCTTTTATTCTTTGGTCAAAGTTGATTGTCAAAAAGTCATGCAACAAGGAATCTCTTACAGTTGCTACATACTGCCTTGCCAACTGGTGACTGACAAAACGGCTAATGAGTATTACACTTAAGCTGCCTGAAGGTCTCCCATCACAGGAATTACTATACTGTGACAAAGAATATTGAGATATTTCCCTGTAACAAAACTGCCATTGTCTAGTGCTTACTTCATGTGGGTTCAGGAAAAAAGTATATCTATATATATATATATATATATATATATATATATATCCAAAAATCACATCACAGTGATCGGCTTATCTGCAGACAATATCCTTATACAACCGACAATATAAATGTACCCCAAAACGTGTATAAAAGCAGGCTCAAAGTGATATGGTCAACAATTAAAAACCTACAGCTAAAAGTCAGTTGTTGGGCAATACTGGCTGATTGGTTGATTTAAAGTCCAAAAGAAATCACAGAAAATGCCAAAGAGTAGTGGGCTGATTGTCATTTCCAGTCCTAATGAGTCTTTGGAGAACAGGTCTGTTTCTGGCTGGAGGAACCAGGTCAACTGTGGGAAACAGACGGAATGAAAGTCTTGTTCCACAGAGGCCAGAAAGGAAAAAAGGGCAGCTTCTCAGGTGGTGCAGAGGATGAGAGATGAAGAATGCTACAGTAATGTTGAAGAGGAGGCGAAGGAACGAGAGGAGGAGAAGAGAAAGCTAGAGGTTGATGGGTAGATGGACTGGGATGCGGTCTCCACGGGTCACACTCACACCTGTGTGGGATTTCCGCAGGGTTGAGACGGCCCCTCAGCTGCGTTTGGAGTAGAAGTCTAGCAGGGGGCCGCGTGGGAGGCGGATGACAAACTGAGGGGGAGGAGGAGGAGGAGGAGGAAGAGGAGGAGGAGGAGGAGGG
>JAVQJF010042027.1:0-20052 GCA_036023855.1 Gadopsis marmoratus
CCCCCCCAAGCAACAAACCAAACAAGCAAACAGCAGCCAGAGAACAGATGCACAACGGCTGCAAATGCCTCCGTCTCTTTCGTTTTGCTGTGTGACATTGGAAAGAGCGGGGAGAGAAAAAGTGATGGTGCAACACGGTGAAACATCCTTCACAACAAAGGCTCTGAATGCAGAGCCGAGGCTGCGTACATGCTGTACATGTACTTTACACGAAAGACAGATCACTCGCACGCTGGCTTTACATCCTAAAGGGTTACTCCAGCTTTATTCCAGCTTAGGTCGTATTGTTGCAGCGTTAGCGACCTTTACAACACACAGTTTGGGTGATAATTCTACTAATCTTATCGTCCAACTGCTCACGGCAGAATTGAACTTGTTCAATGCTATAAAGTCTATAGGAAATCTATAGGGACTGATGGACAAAGCTTAACGTAAAGGCCTCAGTGTGCGTCAAACAAACTGGGTTGGGCGACGCATCACCCACAGGGCTGAAAGGCCTGCTGCTGTCGGAGCCTCATTCCGGCTGCATCCCACGCCGCCGTTTGATGCCTCCGAAATAAATCTGTGCGAGCTTTGTGTCTTTGTGGCGTCGATGTGATAAATTGTACGGAATAAATGAAAAGTGTGCAAAAGAGAGTGAAGGTTCGCCTGACCAATCACTGCGTAAAGCGGGCTTCGATTGTTGGACGGTCAACACTACGCTACAAAAACACTACACATCAGGATTCGTGCTCTGGAGACCATGAGTATCCAGAGCAAAGGTTATGGTAATCTGCCCCATGCTCAACAAGGAATGATACTCGCCACCACCCCTGAGCTAGCAGGGCAGAATTTTCAAGAACCAAGTCTCCCAAAAACAACCAATAAGATTCACGAGTGTTTTTCTTGATCTGCGACCTCCGCGGTCAAGATTTGGCCGTTTAAGGTCGTCGTGTGTCAGAGTCAGACACCCGCCGCGACCTCCTCCACAAGAACGTTTGCGGCTGTATAACAACGTCACACTTCTTCTGCTTTTAGAATCTCGGCCACAAACCCAAACGTAAGCGGTGCTTAGTTTTAGGTTCGTAGAGGAGAGGTCGCTTTCTCAGCCAGGCGGTCACTAACAGTTACAGATCCAGACCCAAACATACAATCATTATATTCTGCATTCTGTAAACAGTTTGAAGCTTTTATGTGCCGATTTTAAAGTGGAGGACACGTCATCCAGTTCCTGCCAATCTGGAGGCTTAACGGTGATTCACTGACGTGATATTTTGCCAGAATCTTTAACCGTAATGTGTTCGGGAGACATCTTGGGAAGCTGAAGGTTTGCTTTAACTGGACACACCGTCACTCCTCGACTCTCCATCTGCCATCTCAACTCGACAGTCTTATCGGCGCGTTTGCAGGAGGGACTCCAGAGGAAAAGGCCTGCAGAGGACGTGGATGTGCGAAGCGCACTGTGCCGGACGGCCGCCACAGACAGGTGACAAACAGCTTATCGGTGAGACGCTGACGGCCATGAGGAACTCTGCTGCGGGAGAGAAAGCCATCCCGCTGTAATCAAGCGAGGGCGAGAGACGGAGGTGGCGGTGAAGGAAAAGAAATGGAAAGAGCGAGAGGAAAAGAAGGCAGGAAGAAAGGGAAAATAAGAGAGGAAGGGAAGAGAGAGGCCAGGTGAGTCATTATTACAGAGCTAGACCCATTACACCCCAGCAGCCTGGGCCTTTCAACTGGGGAGGTGCGTTTAAGGAATCGGGCGGCTGATGGAAACGATAAAAAAAAAAAAAAAAGACAGGCGTTCTGGTATCCTGCCACCGCAGAGGCACTTGACATTTCTGATGACATTTGAGCCCGTTTGAATCTGCTTGAAATTGCGGCGTTTCATCCCGACGTAATGCTGCACTTTAGAGGAAAAGCCCCTCCTTATCTGCAAAAGATTATGCCGCCGTATTATACGCGGGTATTATGCAGCGCTAATAGTGCGTGTAGATACTTCACAAATGATACCAAAAATGCCTCGCGTCACACGCAAGGAGGATTTGGCCCTTCAGTAAAAGAATACTTCCGAGTATGCAAATGCCCACAAAAGAATTAGGGCTTAACAGATTTGACTCACTCAAACAATGGCATGCGGCTCTTTTCCCAGGATGCAACTGTCCGTCAGTTTGCAGGATTAAGGCTCCGGGTTGTGACAATGTGTTGAATGGAAAAGGACAAAGAGGCACCTCCTTTATTACAGGGATATGACTATAAATGCTTCTCTTTTTATGCCCGACAAATGATTAAAGCCTGAGGAGGGAGAGAGGCCGAGGCTGCACACTGCCCCCTGTAGCATAATCCTGCCCACAGCAGCTCTGCCTTTCTTTTTTGTTTTTTCTGGCACTGTCTCCGAGTGATGCTGCTGTATGTGATGAAGTGTAGGACAGCTCACCGGGCTTCCTGTTCCCTGACTCGTGGCTTGGCTTGAGCTCAGTTTATGGTCACTGCAACGGGCAAAACCAAAAACAAGCGACACATATTCCTGTTGTTCACTTACAAAAGGGAGATGCTGTTTGCGGCATTCTAAGCCGATGCCGAGAGACTTGGTGAGCTTTTTATTTCTGCAAGACACACGCTGCCTGCTGATGGATGGCACACAGACTGCTTAGACTGTTTCAGTTGATAAGATAATCCTTTGTTAGTCCTTCAGTGGGGAAAATGTGTGTGAGAATTTTGAATCGATTCAGCAACTGTGGCGCCGTATTTAACGCCCCTGACTGGAGAAGACTCCAAGGGCGGCCAAGGCAGATGGGTAATGTAGTGTTTAGACCCGTTGGCCAAACTAACGGCCAAAACATATCTTCTCAGAAACAAAGATGAAATAATTAAAAGTGGTGGCCACAACACAAACACATACTATTATCCAGGAGAGTCCTGTGCTTCTGTGGTAGATAATATCGCCGATATCCTTTAAAGAAAATCCAGGTGAACCGATTCTTTAAGTCTTATTTCATTCTTGTAAACAGAAGCACTAAAAGGGCGCGTGAGGCCCAAAGACGGAGGCTCTGCTGCCGCCTGCAGGCCGCGGAGGCTCTGCAGTGGACAGATGTCTCCTTATTGATGCACAGCTGCTCAGAGTACATAGCAGGTGAAGAGGTGGGGTGATGGGATGCCGATGCGCTGTATGACCTCGAAGTGCAAATACAGTCGCATACTTATAACAAGCATCATCTCCAAGCAACAGCACAGACTGTCCTACCGCAGCCCGGCGAGTTGTTCTCACGAGTCAGAGACAAGCGATGACAGCGGGGGCTACTTTCACAGGAAAACAGCAAAGTACTCAATCAAGAACAAGATATTCCAGAAAATTACATAGTGACAAATGTTTGCTCTTACATGGGCGTGTTCGACATCTGGACTAATGCTTCATATTTTATATTTATATCAGTTTAGGACATGACTACCAGTCGGAGCACAAACTGCCTGCTTGTGAATGTCACGTGCATCAATGAGCTAACGAGTGCAAGTGCGTGACCCCAGAGTTTGTTACAGCGCCCCCAAACCCCCACCTTTATTAAAACACCTGCCTTAAAGAATTAAAGCTGCTGCTGGTCTCCCGGGCGGCTGAGGGTCCAGATCCTGCTGCAGGTCGGCGTGCTGTTCAGCCTCCAGGATCTCCGACAGCCCCGTTATCGGGCCGAGCAGCCCCTCCACCAACCTGCGGCTCAACGGCCAATCACGCTTCACAGGCTCGGCTAATAGAAAAGTGAATTGCAGGCCAGCCACAGTGTGCCGCGATGACACAACGAAGGCCATAACACTCGGATCAGGTTATTAAACACTGAGGGGATTACCGAGCTGCTGGTCCTGATGGGAGACTCAAGGTCAGCGTTCCTCGGCTAAATGTAGCACACACAGCAAATAAAAAGGGAGAACATACTGTGACCCACCTGCGAAGAGCCATGTCGCCATCAAACGGTTTCTAGCAGCGACAGCTAGCCGGAGAACTAACGAGCAATGATTGTTGAGCTACTCTTGATATGAACTAGTAGAAGCTAGTTGTCTCAGAGTGTAACTTGTTCATTTTGGCCACGCGTTGCACAATAACATGAGTTTAATTTTTCTCCCGCGACAGCTACACAGGCTCAGGATTGGACAGGAATTAGTCGACGACCCCCCCAGGTAGGTTTGGGCTCGAGTCACAAATTCGATGAATTTAAACTCGACTTGACAAAATCAAAGAAGACTTGCAGCTCGACTTGGACTTTAACAGCAGGGACTCGAGCCTTTCGAATTGAATACATTTGTTACAGCTTGCATTGGATGACTTCTTTAGGACTCTGGACTTTCATGACTTGCAACAAAAGCACTTGGCGCCACCTCTGGCAGGTGGTGTACAGCGGGTTGGCTGAAGCCGACAGGAAGTGTGCGGTAAAACCAAAACTAGGAGATTAAATGAGCTACATGACTTTCACATAAACTGTTGCACAAATACAGTATCCCACGCTCCACCTGGTAATGTGGTTCGTTTCTGGAGAGATGCAGAAACTATAGATGGAAGAGAGAAAGCCCAGAGATGTGCAGAAGGAACAAGCACCCCATAATAAAGCAGAGTAAGGTCAGTGGACTCCCCATGTGGCAGCACACCGCCCTGGATTAGTCGCTGTAAGCCTATTAAAGAGGTTTGGACTGGGCGGGCCGGCACAGACTACACTCCCGGCACACGGCCGACACCAAGCTGCAACAACACAAAGAGAATGGAAATATTCCTATTTCTCAAGAGTCCCAGCGAGCAGGTTTACATGCACACCGCTGTCCCCTTCCTCACATTTGGGAGGAGATATTTACATATCGTTTTTTGGGAAGATAACGTCCAGGACATCTGGGTAAACACCCCCATAGTCTGCTGGTCTGGTAAAGGGTAAAACAAATAAACAAAAGCCAAGACGGCACGGAAGTGCTGTTCTGTTGTGCCTTTAATTCAACAAGTTAAACAGCATCAGACAAGAACAAAGTAATGAAGAGATACTGTGGAGCGTCACAGCTTCCCTCCCCCCCGTGGCTCCATGCAGCCATCAGGTGGCAGTAGTGAGCTGAAGCGCAGCAGCGGCAGGTCTGTGGCCGGGCAGCGCTCCTTCACCTGGGGCCAGCCCTCCCTGAAGCCCCGGGCGGGTGGGGGTGGGGGTGGGGGGAGGTCAGAGTCATCGTGAAGGTGGTGGTTGTTGTTGTTGTTGGCGTCAGGAGGAGACCTGCTGCAGCGAACCAGGAACGCCCCCTGGTGGTGACGGTGGTACAGCAGGCCGGCGGCCGCCAGCAGCATCAGGACGAGGGAGCTGAGCAGGAAGAAGAGCACGTAGACGCCCTTCGTCTCGGCAGACAGGCCTGAGCTGCAGCCTGCAGGGACAACAGGAAGTCAGCAGCAGTTTGGTTCGATTTGGCTGCGTGTTCGGTTAACCGGCGTACCTGCAGCCTTCACGTCAACACAAACGGTTCCTCCCGATCCCAGGCGGGACTTGTCCTGGAAGCCCGGCCTGCAGCGGCACGAGTACGAACCGAACTGGTTCACACAGTCTGCGTTAACGTCACACAGCACCAGCTGGGTCCCGCACTCGTTTACATCTGAACCACACAGAGAGGCAGACAGACGACACTTGATAGGTTTTTACTCTTCACTCGTTAATTCACGGCCTTTACTAAAAAGACGGTTCCATCTGTCTGATCACTGGGTCAGAATGAAGCACGCAGGACAGCCGTGTCTGCCTCCACATCTGCAGCTCTTCATCACGGTCAACGCTTCACTGTCAGATATATTGTATTCATTTTATAGATTTCTTAATGATAAAAATTTCTCTACTGTACATATTCACGCGCCAAAGCAAGTTGCTTGCATCTGAAAACCTGCGTGCTCGATTCAGTTTTGTGGACACAGCTGCAGGGCGCGTTGGCAGAGAAACTCCAACACTAAAAACATTTCCACTCTGTTCTGCACCGAAGGCTCGAGTCCCGACGTACCTGCAGTCGACACCGAGGTGATGACGGCTTCCTCGTGGTTTCCCGTGATGCCCGTGGCGATGAGGCCCTGCATGGCCGAGTGGACGGCCCTGTGGACCTGCGGCCCTCCAGGCCCCTGTCTGATCTGCAGCCAGAGGATGTACAAGACTCCTGCACTCAACCTGCAAACACACACAGGATGATCACTCAGCTACATTTGTGATGCGACCTGTTAATAGAGTCATTCCCAAATTTAACCGCAACATTTACACTTGTGATGAGATGCAAGAAAAAGAGGACTCAAGGGAACCAAGACGCAAGTGAAGGAAACAAGGACGCAACCAACAGACTTTTGTTTTTTTTTAAAGGCACATTTCTTCACTGTGGCTTGTGTTTCAGTTTTGTACCAACCTTTTTATCCTTTTAGAAGAACACATGGACAGCGGCGTGTGCAGAGCCTCCAGCTGCTCGCTGATCTACAGAAACAACAAGGTCACTGCGTCTTCAGGTCGTCGCTGATGCTCTTCTGTCTAATCATCCCACCAAAACAAACTCCCAACATGCTACACGCAGCATCTGTAATGTCTTTGCTGCGTTTGCCAACATACCAAAGTCTTCACAGACTGCAGCAGTGACCTGGCCCGGTTGTCCCAGGACTCCTCCAAATGTGGACTCAAATTCACTTCTACAGCCACTTCGAACAGGTGAGCTGTCGGGGCGACGCCACAACAAAAGCATCAGCAGCACAATAATAGACGCCTCTTACATCCGATAAAAGTCAAAAACAGGAAATGCATTCAAAATTATCCAATTGGATTTGATCAACATCTGGAGTTGTTTGGATTCTGTCCGTTCAGAACTTAATGCGTTAAATATAATAATCTGAAGGACAAAAAGAGACACGTTTCCTGCAGCGGTTGACGTTTGAGTCCAACACTCACCACCAGGAAGATGTGGAGTCTCAGAGTGATTTCTATTCTTGACTAGAAGGAAACACAAAATGAAACAGATTAAAGATGAAAACTGATACTGGACCAACAGTGGTTAGATACAGAGTGAAGGAAGAGGAGTTTAATAAAAGAAATGTGTTATGTTTAGGAATAAAGACCTCAGCATTGTATCATTTTATTGATGTGACTTTTGTATTTTTGGTTTGAAGTTTTAATAAGCAAATTTTACTGTAAGCTGCATTTCCAGTTACAAACCTCCTCTATGTTTTAGTACGTTCGTAGAGAAAAAGGCACCGAAGACAAAAAGCTTTTGGGCAAAATTTACAGTGACGCTGACAAACAGTTGTCATTTTAAAAGTCCAATTTAAAAAAAAAAAACTAATTCATAAAAACAAAGAACCTGAAAAATTATGAAGTCAAGTTTGACCAATTATGGTTATGTATTCATTTGTTTTTATGTAGCATGCCAACATTTAAAAATCTGATTCCAGATCTTGGAAGCGTGCAGCCTCGCCGCTGAACAGTCATGTTTGATATCAGTTTCCCGCGTCAACGACAATCATTCAGTCAGCACACGCCACCCAGCGTCAGTGGATCTGAAACATCTGGGTGACATGTGGTCAAACACAAAATGCACTCACGGTTCCCTCTGTGGTCCGACAGCGGCTCCACCATGTTGGGGAGGGGATGAGTCTGCTCAGTCTCCTCCGGTTCTGGTCCTTCAGAGGGGCCAGGGAGCTGGTCTGAGGCCTCGCCGTCAGCCACCAGGCTCTGCGTGCCACTCTCGTCCTCTGGAGGGGTCGGAGCCTCCTTCGCATTCCTTCGTGCTGCTGGTGGGGTGCCGCTGGGTTTGAGCTCTCCCCAGGCGCCTCTCCCCAGTCGAGGGGTCCCCTGTGTGGATGCAGACACTGTGGCCGCCGCTGTGAACGGGTTCTCCGAGGCTGGATGGTGGCTGTCACCCACCTGAGAGAAGATGGAAGGAAGAAGTTCAAAATGCTTTCTGGTTGTCGTTTAATTTCAACCAGCAGAGAAGAATGAAATGCAGATAAAGTGAATGAAGCTGGATGATGGGAGTTACTGCTGATCGTCGCCCATTGACCTGGAGGGATTCTGATCTGCAGGGTCATCAGAAGCTCTTTCTATCAGTGGAAGTGAGGCGCTCAGAGACCTCCTGTCCTCAGCAGCAAACAACAACTTTTACATTGCAAATATACAAAAACAATGATCCTTACACAGACAGACTGAGGAACCAGCACTCGGCTTTCAAATTAAAAGTTGAATTCATAATTAAAAAACACCCCGACTCTTACGACAGCAGCTCCACTAATACTTTTATATGTCCAAAAAAAAGGGTCCATTATGACTAATGAATTTTTGAACCATGGAGGTTTTAAATTTGTAAAAAAAAGGCTACGCAATGATGCCGTGGTGGATTTAAACATTCCTGCTGCAAGGAATTGTGGGATGGCATTCTCCCCTCTTCCTTTGGTAGAGAATGATCCAGTGTCCCCTCTGCTGAAGGAGGTAAAGGAAGCACCTTCAAGAGAATTCCACCAGCTCTCATCACGGCCGCCACTCGGACACCGTCACACAGTTTGGAACCTTCCTGAGCTACAAACACCGTGTCCACCACAGACCGCGTCCACCCACCTCGCTGTCCGAGTCCTGCTCGGGTGCCCACTTCATGGCTGGAGGTCGCTCACGATAATCACGCACGAGAGCCGAGTGTGCAGGTGACGGATGCTCCGGCAAATCTGACGCCATCTGTTCACCACTCACAACCGGTTCAAATCCTTTGAAGTCCACGAGCCCAAGAGACGGCGCCGACGTCCCGTTTCTCTCAGCGAATCCTTCCTGTGGGTTGTAGACCAACGGCGGTCCAAACGCCTGGTAGCGGCCATAGAAGCCCCTGTATGGCGGGCTGGGCCAGCCGCCGATGAGCAGCACCACGTACAGAGTGTTGGAGGCGGAGGTGTACCTGGCCTCGCGCCAGCACTTCTGCAGGACCTTGTGACCCCTAAAGTGTTCGCCGGGCTCGTCCACGTGGACCTGGTCCTGTTTGAGGTGGCAGGCGTCGTCAGGGGTCAGATCCTCCAGGTGGAGATGGACCCTCTTTCCAGGATGCACCTGGATGGTCCAGTTGCACCACAGAGGCGGGTTGGAGCACAGGTAGTCCGGGGAGAAGAACTCGCCGCCGTCGCTGTGCAGCAGCACCTGGTGGCAACTCCGCAGGGCGAAGAAAGCACTGTTGTCTCCTCCGTATCCATCTGGGGAGGAAACACATCAGCGTCACTGAAACAGACCAGTACAAAACACAAGTGTGATGTGTTTTATTAGCCACCACGTCCCAAAGCATCTTTAACGTTTAGGTTCAGCACATCAGCACAGTGTGAAACAACGTGAGGAGACGTGAGTTTCGGGACAATAATCTGGCTTAAAAAAAAACAAAAAACTCTTCAGACCTTCAGGTGTGAAAGTTAAATACTACACAGCAAGCATCTTACCAGCAGGAATTATTGAAACACAAAACATTGTGCATTAATAAGACAAGCCCATTTTATAAAGGATACTTCTTATTGAATAAATCCCATTAAATAAGGAACAAAACCAACAATGTGTTCTCCAGCCAGTCTCTGCAGGAGTTTCCTGCTATAAAGACAAGGCTCAGCAGTTCACTGAAACAGCTGCTCCCTGTAGTTGTAAAAATAAATAAACAGAAAGAAACAGCATTTTTTGGGGACTATTTTCAGCGGCGGATGAATCCACATTTGGTGCTGTAGTGAGCATTTGGTGTAATTCACTTTTAACCGTTTGATTTGTTTTAGAACAGAAACTAAAAACCACACAAACTAAATTGAGTTTCGGAGCTTCGCAGTTGTGAAATAGACCCTCACTTTAATAACATTAATCATCTACACAACTGCAACAAGAATAAACTTAGAAACTAGTTTTCAATTTTAAGACTAATGTTTCTCTACAAATTTAACCCACCTTTTATTATAATCACACTGTCACTGGAGATGCCTGTTTATTTACCTTCAGGAAGAGGAAGAGTGAAGCCAAACACATTCAAAATCCCAAGAAAACCACTTTAAAAAGAGCAGCGTCTCACCTGGAGGCTTGCTGGCTTCGTCTCTGCTCACCTACAAACACACACAAAGAGAAACTTGTGTTACGCAGAGTTTTAAAGAACGAACATAAAACCAGCCGACTCCACAGGGCAGGTGGCAGCTACCTGTGAGTCACAGCGTTTCCAACATACTCCGAACATCAGCAGAAATATGAGCAGCACACTTTTAAAGCTAAAGCTGCTCTTTCGTGGCATTTTACTACCAAAACTATTTAACTGTGTGTGTGTGGGGGGGAATAAAGTCCAGCTGACCCTCACAGCTTCAGTTAAACTGCTGTGGTCCCTTCCTGTCTCTGCAGGTGAAGTTCATCAATTAGCTGATTGAGTTTCCTTTTTGCTGGATGTTTGTATCGGATTTGTCCAGCAGAGGGCGCTGCTGTATTTTAGATTCAGTCTCTGCTCTCCAGGTAAAAACTACAAGCTTACGCTTCATTTATTTCTTTACACCTTCATTTGTTTACAGCAAGAATAAAATGTCAGTTGTTAAATAGAAGATCAGAAAGTATTTTGTGTAAAAAAAAAACAAGAATAACAAGAATACAAGATATTTCACAACAAATGCAACTACAGGTGTTTTACTTTTAGAGAAAATAATGTAAAGCATTTACTTGCTTGTCATTAGTATTTGTATAAAATAAATCAAACGTTTATGAAAGCCAAAAATAAGTCACAATAAGACACAAAAACGAGAGATCTCCTTTTATTTATGCTAATGCGGAAAAACACTTAAACAGAAAAGAGGACATGACTCAGCATGTACTCACAAGATTACCCTGAAATTTGCGTTTCACGAGAGCCAAACGCATTTTATTGCTCATTTTAATAGGCACATGTAGACAAATGCAAACACGCAGGATGGACACCTGGTAACAGCAGCATCACAGCCGGGATGTTAGAAACACTGAGCCGTTTCATCGTGTAAGATTTTGGGAATTGCACTTGTTACTGAGATTTTACTGGACCAAGAACGCTGAAGCTTCCATTACAGCGCCCCCTGGACCCCTCTGGATCTCTTTGGCACCGTTTTAACCCAACTTTAAATTCATTAGTCCTTGAAAAAAGCTTTAATGCTATTTACTGCGCTGGGTGTCGCTGTGCCAGTATCTAGCGCTCAGGGATATAAGGTAGGTAGTGCTGAAGGTTTGCTGGCCGCGCTGCATGTTGTGTGTTCGGTATTTCGGTGGCAAAGGCAAAAACGGACTTTATTCACACGTATGCACAGCGAAAACAACTGTGTAATGGAATCTGTGCTGCAGCATAGCTGTAAGCAAAGCGCGTCAGCCAGGTCGCTCCTGGGTTAGACGCAGCGGTGAATGATAAGCCTGTAAGCCGCAAACATTCAAAGTGTACAGCAGGTCACGACACGTCCAGACACGGGAGAGAAAAAAACAACATATAATGACCAAAACAATACTAACAAACAGAAAAGACAACCCTGAACCCCTAAAACTGAGGCACACATTCCTACATGCATGTCAGTTGTACGTGTACAAACATTAACATTGTTCACATCGTATATATGGCATATGCCAATTTCTGACTTGTAAAAAGAGCTCACACCAACACAAAAGTCCTAATTATCACTGGGAAACTCGATACCTGATGCCTCATGTCAGCCTGAATAAAACCCAGATTTTATGAGCTTTATTATCAATACGCGGTATTTTAACCTGCAACCAACTGTTCCATTATGCAACTCTCGAGTCTCATGTCGTCCAATGACGGTCGGAATTCAAGCAGCTTGACGTGAACGAGGTGCTACACACCAACGTTGGCCTGCTAACATGACAGAAACTAGACGGTTTACATGCTAACACTAACCGTTGTTTGTGTGCAGTTAGCATGCACGCCAGAATTTGGACTTTACTTTCGTACAGGTATTGTGTACACATGCTACCTTGCTAACATTAGCATCAGTGAGGGATGTTTGCACGTTTATGCAGAAGACTCAGAGAACTAATTCACCGAACGCTTTCTGTCACGTGAGCATAATACAGCGTGTGGAACCACAAACAACAGATGAATAAAGTCGACTTGAGAACACTGTAAATAATTAATTTGAATGACTAAAAAATACAGAGGTGTTGCGTGGAACATGACTAAAAAAAAAAGGTCAAACTCGATAGTCCAAGCAAACGCTGAGCAGAGGCGAGTCAAAGTGTTCACGGGCAGTCCAGCTCAGGATGGATAATCCACGGCCACAACGCCATAATCTCCTGCGGCGTCCGGCTGTGAACCAGCATCAAGCTCCTGTAGATGCAGGAGTTGTTCCTGTACTTCTCATCAATGTCAAAAGTCTTGAAGCCGCTGTGCTGTTCAGGGACCAGGCCCAGCTTTTTCAGACACATCCCCGTATAAACATCGTCAATGGGATACAGGACTACCTGATTAGACACGTGGTAAAGGCGTAGCGCTAAGTCCCCAGAGTACAGATATCCTCCGCCTCCTGCGTAGGGCGGGTACTGCCCCACAAACACACTCTCTGGGACAAAGTACTTGAGTTTCCGGTCGCGTTGTGGAGCAGCGTCACTGATGACGTCACCTATGAAGAAATCCTTGGCCTTGATCTCCGAGAGGCCTTCCAGGAGTTCAATAATTCGTACGGTGTTGACGAAGACATCGTCGTCGCCCTTGAGGATGTACTTGGCGTGTGGACAGTTTTGGCTGAACCACTCCAGGAAGAGGACCTCCTTCAGGGTGAGGTTGAAGAAGGTGTCCCTGTAGTCCCACTGGAGGAGGTCTTTGTGAAGCGCCGCCTCGTGGCCCAGCATCCCCAGCAGGTCCGGGAAGTGGTCCATCGACAAGGTGTTGCCTAGCAGGAACACCGTCGCCACAGTCCGATTGGCTAAGACGCCCGCCCGTCCCCACGTTTCACGAATGGCCTGCCGCCGGTCAAAATGTGGGACGAGAGACTTGACCGCCAGCAGCAGGAAGGGCTTTTCATCACAAACATGGAGCTGATTGATCAGCATGGGGTATGTCCTGCAGCGCATGTGCAAAAGAAAATCCTGGAAGCGCGGCGGCAGGGAGTTGTAGTCCAAGATTTGTGTGGAGACTCTATAGTCTGGTTGGCAGGGGTTGAGTGGCCCGGTGTCATTCAGCCAATCAGGCAGCTCAATGCTGGAGAGCACAGACGTCAGAATGGGGTTGGAAATAAAGTCCAGGCGCTGCTGCTCCCTGTTCCAGAAGGATTTGCTCCGTACCGGTTGGTGCCAAAACCTCTTGGATGGGATTTTAACCTTCTGGCTGCCACTTTTGTCATGCCAGAGAGTCCACAACACGCCCACCAGGACGCAGACGAAGATGTTGAGCATCATCATCACGCAGAGCTTCCTCACCTTTCTGCGGGCCACAGACATGTCGCCTGCCCTCTGTATCTACACAAACGACAAGAAACAAAGGAAATCACCGAACACGAAACCGGCAGCACCGTGGCCTCGGCGGGGCAGACTCACAGCAAAGCCAGGATATAAAGGGACATTTGGAAACATGGAGACAGCTAGGTCGACCCTGAAGCCCGGTGCAGCAGTTTTACCCCCCCGCTTTGGTTCCAGAGCTCCGACCGGCTGCAGACAAGGCTGCATTTTTATCTCTAACCCTGCAAGAATAGGCCCACCAACGTTTGGCCCTCCCTCCTCCCCTTCGACGACGGCAATCACACGTTTCCAATTGAGCCGCGCACATGACGCCAGATTACTGGCAGCAGCCTTTGTCATCGTGTTCTGACTCCTCGTAACGTAACGTGAGGTGAGGTTGACGAGACGACAGCACAAAACAAAATCACATGTTTCAGTTAAACATGAACGCATGTAGAAATCTTACACGGTTGACTTTAACCGATAATCCACTTGATGTCACCGTTGTCCCCCAGCGCTACCGAGTCACACACCTACTAAGATAAATTAACTGTTTTTATCCATTTTTAGCAGCTTGTTACAGCGTGGCTTGTTTTTACTGGAGCACAGGGAGGTTATTATTGGCCACAAAAAAAAATATATATATATATATATATATATTGTAATCTGCAGGAAAGTGTTTTGGTTAATTGGCCCCTTTATGCTCTCCTCGTTGAGATGAAGGTCTCCACGGTGATACTTATTATGATTCTGATTATTTGTCCAGAGAGGGCAGAATAATGATTGCGATCCCCAAACCTTTATTCTACATGCCTTCAGACTGTGAACTAAAATGTAATCTAATCTAATTTACTGCCTGCGATAATGATTTTACAGCTTGTAATAGGGAGTCCTGTCAGGTCATGTCTTGATTTGTTACTCAAACTGAACTGCAGTGTGTATCGGGAGAGTCAACGTTGTCTTTGACTGAAAAGTACCCGCATTTTTCTCACCCAGATTGTGTGCCGCTGCACTGCCAGTGGTTGTTTCGTTTCCTGCTGAAAGAGCACACTGACCCCTGTAGTTTGTGGTGAACAAGGTCGTCAAGGCAGCTCAGAAAAAAAAAAATGCATCAGTTGATAGAAATGATAGAAATGACATTTGTGCATTGTGTGCTGTAACGCCATCAGCTGTGCCCTGTGGTAGTTTAAAAAACAGCATTATTACACTAAAAGTAAGCACAGGACTGAAATAATGACTTTCTGTTTGCACCATGAAAGGCTGCACATCAGTCGGCGTGCTTCAGTCCTTCTTTCATTTAAAGTTTGCCGTCCTTGAGGTGCCGGTGACGCACCAAAATGGATGCCAACCGCCGTAAAACTACAAGGCGACGACGACGAAGAAGGAGCTTTAAAGGCGGGACACTCTGAAAGCAACAGACTGAACAGCAAGTAAAACGGTAAAAAATACGGCAGCAGAAGCAAGTCTTCAAAAATGGGCTTTAAGAAATGAATTCAAATAAAGAATGTTAAAGTGGTATTTCGACACAGACGGGCGACGCAGCTTAAAGCCTCCATCAGATCAGCTGAAAACATGCTTTCCCCCCCCAAACATGTAGATTACAAAGCACAAACATTTCAACGTGATCACAATTTTGGGTCGTAGGCTGCTTCCCCGTCCTTCAGTTTTCATCATTTGTTCTGCACCGATGGGTCCAGTTCAGCCTGCTAATCAAAGGTCACCTTCTCAGAGCTGCTTTTGGGTTCCTGCTGCATCGGTGTTATTGGTGACACATCATTTATAGCCTGCGGCCGATTTATCTCATGTAAAGATCCTTTGAGCACCATGAAAGGAGCTCTATAAATATAATGTGTTCTCTCATTTCACTTGGAGGACAACGAGAACAGAACCCACAGTGTCGACTATCTTTACAGCGATCAGCCGTCACTCTGACCTGACAGGTGAAGAACGCCGATTATCTGGTTACCATGGCGCCTGTCAGTGGGGGGGATATACGAGGCAGCAAGAGAACATTTTGTCTCCAAGTTGACGTGTTGAAGCAGGAAAGATGTGCAGCGGAAGGATGCGAGCGACTTTGACGGCTGGACGACTGGGTCAGAGCATCTCCAGCACTGCAGCTCTGGTGGGCTGTTCTGGTCTGCAGGGGGCAGCACCTACCAGAAGTGGTCCAAGGACGGAGAACCGCTGAACCTTTATAAACATACCTTTATTAACTTTAAAGACCTTGTATACTAGTTTTAAAAATAAATGATTTATTCTAAACTCAATGAGACTTTTTAAGGAACAGAAAACCTTTGATACGTTGTTGATGTGTCCTGAGTGAACAGATGGGTTCAGGCAGAGACTTGTTCGTTGCAGTGCATCATCCTCAGAGTGAGTGCTGATAACAAGAGGATCAGATTCCCGTCGCTCCGCGTTATCGGCCGCCTGTGGCACTAAAAGCATGTCGCTGACGTTCTCCAAATTCAATCAGCGTGTCTGCGAGGGGCGACCGGGACGACGGACCGCAACCTGACGTCCCCTCACAGTCGAGACCGGGAACTTGAGTGAGCGATGCTGACGTGCCCTCGAGCAAGGCATGATGGCGGCTCAGAAGCCGACAGAGGAAGGCGATGTTGAGAAGAAGGAGATTGGAGCGTCTGTGTAATAAATAAATACTATTTTTAACTTGTATTTATTTGTGATTGTTCAGTAATGTCCATTCACTGGATGCAGACTTCACACACACGCAGGAAATGATGCACGCGTTAAATCCAGCATTACATGTTGTAATTTTATCTAATTGAAGTCAGCCTGCAGCCGTATCAGAGCTGGATAAAGTTATCCAAGTGATGCTAAACCAACATTCCCTGATCCCGCCGCTTCACATTCAAAACATTTACATATGTTATATATATTTTAACATTTGCACTGTTTATATGTCTTGTCTTAGATTCTCTTGTGTGAAATATATTTTTGAATCAGCATCGTTGGAGGGAACTGATTACAGTGAAGCAGTCAGAGGAAACACGACATTCGGTATCTGTCATGGAGGCTAGCGCTTATTGCTGTCGTTCATCTAAAAGGGCATCCACGACAAAATTGGCGTTTTTGCAACAACAGATGAGATTTGAATATCGCAGAGAGTGATGGAACAGGAAGGAGCAGCCACAGCGAGCTGTCAGGTGAAGAGCTGCGTTGTGACACTATATGGGATTATTTCTGACTCGGATTATTCCTGGGTTTGTTTGGCTGCACTGCAAACAGATACAGCAGCTTCCTGTAAGCAGCCAGGTCCGAGATCTGAACATTTATAACTTCAAGGAACGTCCACATCGGCTTCAGCTTTCACCCACGCATCTAATATTTGACTTGAAGAACGAATAACAGGTATCAGTTTTAATAAACACATAGTGGCTAATACGTGTTTTGGGTAAGTAAGTGGTGAGGTGTGTGTTAGTTTCCTGTAACAGACTGACTGCGTTTTAGCTGCTCTTCACTCCGCTGATTGCAGCGTCCGCCTGCTTCTGTGATTAGAGCTCTGATTACCCTGGCTTTCTGTTTCCATGGCTACTAATAGGCTTTTCCCCGATACCCCGGTTGAGTAATCCAATGAAAACGAGCGAGTGGTAATCCGACGCTCAATCAGCCCAGTTGGCAGAGTTATTATCAGTGTGTGTGTGTGTGTGTGTGTGTTAGGAAACCCCCTCCGCTGGTACTGAAGGCAGCAAACTCTTATTGAACGCCTCATTACGCCGCCTGTCGAGCGACGCCTCCCTCGGTCGCGCTCGCTCTCCGGCTGTGCTCGCCATTGATCCATTATCGAACAGTACTCAGAAAATGCTGCTGAATGATCCCCCGCCAGGTGATTGGATTTGACCCTTGTTGCCTCCACATAAATGCGCCAATCGCTACACACACACACACACACACACACACACACACACACACACACACACACACACACACACACGCGCACACACGCACACACACACACACACACATTAATGCATTGACTGACCGAATGATTATAAGATAGTGCACACACATGCACATGCAAATGATATATAAATGCATGTATATTAAAATCTAACGCCATGAAATGTATCACACACATTTTTCATTTGAAAGACTCCATGATATTTAGTCTGGCTGTTATTTACCATCATCATTATTTTATTCTATTTTTACTATAATCTATTTATTTCGTGAAGTATTTTTATTGTTTGTATTGACTTTTCTGTTTTTTTGATGGTTGTGTTGACGTGCGTTAGTCTCCAAATCCGTTTTTAACATTTTGTCAGTCGTTTGTAAAACACTTTGAATTGTATTTGATTAGTTTGAAAGGTTCTATAAGCAGCTATAAGAATAGCTGAACCCTACTTTGCCTCGTCCCTCCGGGACTTGAACCTGGAAACGTTGGTGATGATCTCCATCCGAGGTCACCGTCAAAGTTAACGTGTAACTTTCATTGTCTACCGTAAAAAGAAATGATCTTGGATTACGGGAATTATTGTGCAAACAAAAACTGTTAATCATTTAAAATGGAAAAGCTGATCTGACATGTTTATAGCCAAATGCACATTTGATAAAAAATCCTATAATTAAGGGATGACGCCCAACTCTTTCACATGCCCCTGAATGTCTCATGGCTCATTATGCCCATGTAGTACCACCAATAATACCAAACTATTGACAATATTTGTAGAAATCTACATTTCTGAAATTTGCTTTAAAAGTGCATCGTTATATAAACAGATCTCAGAATCTTTAAAGAAACTTCATCACAACTAAAATCACAAAAAGGTGTTTTTTTTCTGTGCTTTCTTTTCTGTGTACACGTTTACAAAAAGAACAGTCGCTGCACTTTTGCTTCAACAACATCATCTACACCTCTGAACACCTGAACTCACATTGAGAGGAACATTCGAACTAAAGAAGAAGAAAAAGAAGAGCCTCAGCGAATGATGACACGAGTGACCAAGCGACGGTCTGGCTCGCGGGCACTTCGGCAGCTGCAGGAGTCGCACCCGAGACCTTTCAGCTGCAGGACGTCAGAGAGGGCGCCGCCGCCGCTGCTGCAGGCATTGCACACTGCCCACTGAGGCAGAAACACACACTCCCTCTCAGTCGCGTGTCGTGCAGCTTCACAACATTAACCAATGAGCTGGCATTTACAGGACCAATGAGGCGGCTAATCTAACACCCGCTGTCAGCACATGTGTGTGTGTGTGTGTGTGGCTGAAATATGCACATTTTTACATTTGCATGTGAGCCAATATATTTCTCTGCATGCATGTTGACTAATGATGTATATAATGTATGTATACCTGCAGGGAACACGTGTGTGTACATGTGTGTATTTGTGCATAGAGCTGTGTGTGTGTGTGTGTGAGAGAGCGGCATGGGGTCTATGGTTGCCATGTTTCCACGCACCGATTGAGGGATGGAAGAACATGCCAGCCTGTGCTAAAACAGGCCAAACATGTCCTGCATCCATGTCTTTAGCGCTCGCACAGGTGAATCGCTCACTGAACACAGCAAATAGGTGACTATCTGAAAATGTTGGAGTATTCCTTTATGAGTATTCCTCATGAACACCTCCGCTTCTCCAATGAATGTACACTGACTGCATCATTAATTATATCCCTCTTTTAATCCAGTCTAACACGGCCATTTATTGGTTTGGCAGGAAATCTAAAGCCAACCCGTTGACCTTCATTCATCTGAGGAGTTTTCTTTGCGCCGCTCGCTGAGGTTTTCCCGTTCGAACGGCCTAACCCCCCCCCCCCATGTGATGAATAATTAGCGGCGGGGGGAACGTCGCCATTCAGGCCGACACACACACTCTGTCTTACTGACAGCCAGAGGGAGCAGCAGGGAGGCCCCCTGCTGTTTGTGCTTTGTAATCACAGCATGAAGGAACACACACACACACACACACACACACACACAGCAGCTCTATGTGGGACACAAACTTCATACGCAGGTAAACACACAAACAGAAGCTTCCTCGTGTTGCCCTCCTCTTCCTCTTCTCTCCACCTCCTTTATTGCGCATTTCATAATATAAAGCAATCAAATGAATTTGATATAAAATATCAAATATGAAATATCAAGAGCAGCTTCTCCGAGAAGGAAAGAGTCACAGTTAAAGGGAACGCTGAATAAAGTTTTCAGTTGTCGTTCACAGCTCTTCTAGCGTCGGGGAGGGACTTCCATAGTTACAGTTAAAGAAGTTAAAAGAAGGCCGAGCTGCAGATTTTCTTATTGTGTGAAAGTTTGTATTTAAAAAACAAAACGGCAGCAGAGGATCGAAGGATCATAAATGTAAAAGAATCAGTCCTGAAAGACAGGTTAGCTAAAACAGCAGTGATACGCTCTCTTTCTTGTTCTAGTTAAAAGCACTGAGGTTTGATAACGAGTCGGTTTAAAGTCTTGACGAGTCGAGACAACGTGACCAAGAGTTCAGATGTGCAGCCGACAAGCATCCTGGAGTTTCTACAACTTCCAGATGGCCACTTTGTCTCTGTGAAGACACACGGCTTCCTCCTGGTATTCACACGTACAGAGAGAGAGGTGGCCTACTTCTGCAGCAGCTGGCAGACTCACACACACACACACACACACACACACACACACACACACACACACACACACACACACACACACACACACACACACA
>JAVQJF010042031.1:0-21883 GCA_036023855.1 Gadopsis marmoratus
TCACGCGCCTCGCCTGGAGCATAAGTAGGCCTCGGGTCAATGGGGGGGGGGGGCTGTGGAGATGTAAGGGATGCGGTAATACTTTCACTACATTATAGAAGAGGTGGAGGTGGGGTGGAGTGTGGGGGGGTAAAAAGCAAGGCGTGCGCCCGGACGCTCACCGCCAACTAAACGCAAGAGGGACTCAGACATCAATAACATCTCGCTCATCAATAAGACATTTTGATGGAGTTAGACTGCTTAATTAAATAGGTTGCCTTAAAGGTATTCGGCTCTCTGAATTTATAATATCTAATCTAATGACCCCCAATGGAGAACATCTGAAGGAAGCCTCTCCAGCATCTCCATCCACAGGACAGCGGCTCGGTCAGACAGAGAAGACTTGGAGGGTTCTCATCTTTCAGTGATGGCTCTCAACACCGATGCTGCCTTCGGGAAAAGCGCCCTCGGCGAGAGGGACGTCTCCAATCCCACCGACTTTCATGACACGGAGAAGCTGCTGAGCACCGCGACCGCCGAGCCCACCGGGCAGAGCAACGTCAAGCCGTCCGACTCCTTCTCCCTCAACATCAGAGGGAGCGTCCGGTCCCTGGACGCGGACCAGAACGGACACAGATCACCGCTGAAGTCGGGCTCCATCGGGCAGCTGACGACCCCACCCAGGTCCTTGTCCCGGCTCAGCCTGGGACCGCTGCCCTCCCCGGTCCCGCCCGGGTCCTTACCCCCGAATTACCTCTGGCTCGCCATACTGTCCTGTTTCTGCCCCGCCGTGCCGCTCAACATATGTGCCTTGTGGTATGCAAACGTGGTGAGTGTTACATTTATTTACAGCTTTAATTTGCTTCATAATGCAGATTAGAAATAGCTGCCTGTGCTTCAGATGTTTGGACACGTTCCTGTAAGCTTGGCCTTCTCAAACAGGTGTTTTGCTTCTGTGCTGCATTTAAATAATTCATTGTTGATCACTTCCTTTCCCCATTAGTCGAGGTCTGTTCTCCATACAGGAGATATTGAAGGAGCAAGGAAGTACGGGCGTCTGTCTATGCTGCTCAGCTGTCTGGCAATGCTGCTGGGTGTGGCTGTCATCATCTTCATAGTGTTTACAATAGGTACGAATGAAAAACATAAAACAAGCATACACACAAGGCTCAGTGTAAAGCTATGTATGTTCATTTCCCTTTTCTTGTCTCTCAGAGACCCAACAGTGAACTGAGGGACGGAAGGTGGCTCTTTTAAATTCATCCGATCTCAAATTTGCACAGAGGAGGAGGGAAAAATAACGTTTTGAAGATGAAAAAGCACAAAATCTGAGTTGAAAACACGCCGAAGAGACTCTATAACGTACGACGTACTGCTTTTTCTGCTATGGATGAGAGAAAAAAAAAAAAACAAGGAAAGAAGTCGCAGGCCGGTTTTTCTTTTTCCCCACAAAAACTCAGGAACAAAGGAAGGAAAATGACGGCTGCACACATGTTGTAGTGTTGGATCAACAGACAGCACACTCTGTGGAGAAAGTGTAAACTATACTCTTAGTCCAAACTAGTGGTGCACTGAAGTACACACCTGCCTGACACACACACACACACACACGCGCAATTAGATGGTACTACATTTTTGTTGTTAAAACAAAATGTAAAAATCACAATAATTAGATAAGAGGATGTCCTAAAGACGACAACAAATCCCATCATCATGCAAAAAAAACCAAACATGATGCGAAACAAGACAGTGCACCTCTAGTCTGTTATGCCCACTGCCTGCCCCAGTTCTGTTAACATTTGCTTCAAAGTACGGACCGACTCTTCTTTCTGTTTTATCGGCACGGGACTTTTGTGGCTGTGGGAAGATGTATAAACTTATTTCATACACTGTTTACATTAACTTTAAAATCTCATATACGTTTATCACAACAATGCCACGCTGCAGTCATAGTGTGATATCTTGCTTTTGCGTGATAGACTGAACAGAACTCCCGCTCCGACTGAACTGCCTGGATCTCCGCACCTCACGATATACTGCAAGATATGAATGGGGCTGTTCTCCCTGTATGCACCGTTCTTGGCACTCTGATGTTGATGTTTATACATTTATACTGTATGACTGGTTTACTGTGCCATAGTTCTGCATGTCTGAAATAAACTTGAATGAGCATGACAAGCTTGAAAGTGAGCTCATCACCTTTATTTTATCATCGGGCACTGCCGACAAAGAAGTAGGTATCACCAGTACACAGTCGCAGTAAAACATTCCGTCATACATTTATTAAGAGTTAGAATAACATAACTGGATATAAGCGGCAATATAGAAACGTTATCGTGATTCAGAAAATAAATAATAATAATTGAAACAATCCTTTCAATTAAGACTTTATAGACCATTTAATATAGATTTCCTTTTTTTTGTGTCTTTAAAAAAAAGATTCCGTAAGTCTTAAAACTGTAGTGAGAGTAAACTACAATAGAAAATATGAAAACATTAAACAAAATACTTGGTCTGAGTCACAATGACTGTTTCTGACGGTCAGTCAGTGCATCAGTGGAAAGTGTAGAGCAACAGGAGGATGGTGCAGACGCCAATCACCCCGCCTAGAATTAAAGAGTCCCGCCTCTTGCGCAAATTGATTTTCTGGATGAGATTGTTGATGGCAGGGAAACGATCTGAGGGGCAGGGAAGTGTGGTGAAGGGAAAAATAATTAAGTAGTGTTTTCCTGCCTTGCAGTGAGTAAGAGACAGAAATCAGCAGGAAAACTACATCAGCAGGGCTCCTAAAAAGAATAAATGGAGCCTAATGGTGCAGTCTAATGTCTGCCATACCAGCTTACACAGTGAGTGAGATTGTGTTATTCCTGCTCCATGTCGATATGTTAGTGCTGCACAGATGCAGCCGAGACAAATGTCTGCAAATGTACTGCACACGTTAAACTGAAATTTTACGAGCAAAGCAGGTCAGATGAGGAGAACAGGAGGACAAATTATTAAAATGATAGAAAGGATACTGGCCAGCGTTGTGACTCTGGTTTGAATGGACTTAAACATCCCACGCTGAAATGTGATGTTCTCTTTGGTAGCCATGGCGATGCTGGAGGAAGAGGAACCATGAGGGATCAGAGTGGCAGGAAAAGGTGCATATAGGCGTCTTCACAGCATCACATTGTTGGTCATAGCGTTTCGGCTGAGGAGCCAAAAAGTAGGGAGGTATGATGGTCTGTATTAATAGAATGAATGTGCTGTGTTTGCTGATGATGTGTGTTGAGTGAGTGAGTGAGTGAGGGTAAGAGGAGAGTGAAGGGAGCATTAAAGCTTACCTTATTGCATTGTCAATAAGACTATTTGAGCTGTCAACAGAAAAAAGAGAAGAAAAAAAAAAGAGAAGAGAAAAGTCAGATCAAAATCACCAAAACGCCTTCATTTAATAAGTCATATACAAAGCTTTAAAAAAAAAAAAAATACTATAAAAGTACCACGATTTAATGAATATTTTTGCTGCCCATCATTCAGAATTCAGAATTTTTAGCTTTTGATATCACTTCAGACACTGTATACATATGTCTCCTGGTTTAAGAGTCATGGAATAACGCTACAGTAGACAGGGAAAGCCTGTGCCATGAAACCACACAGCGCTTTGGGTCTATTATCATAAAAGGAGCACTTCCTGTGACTCCTGCGAGATGGGACAGAAAGTGTTTGTTAATGGTGGATTTTGGGGATCAGATTGGTCAAATCCAACCCCCATCATAAGAGCGGCAAATTAATCTCTATAATAAAAATGCTACACACAGATACACACATTCCAGCATGGTAAACCGATACCCGTGTTATTTGTTTTAGGTGCAAAACAGACACGTCGATGGACGACACAGATGTAAACGCACACAGACGGGGTTTACATCAGCCGCTATTAGCTGCTGAGATAAGTGATGGACAGAAAGATGAAGCGTTCAGTGCAGAGCTGTGCAGAGCGGAGCTGAGCATGTAAGGGCTGCAATGTGCATCCTGGCAGACTCCACTGGAGACCAAAAATCAATACTGCGCTTTATACTTCCCCCATCTATTCGTCCACCTCTCCCACCATTTATCTACTGCTGTCTTCTGCTTTTTCTCTCTATTCTTCATTAGCTGGCAGAGTCGACAGGCGCGAGGCGGCTTGTTGCTTTCGTTTATGCTCCGTTTCCTTACTTAGTTGCTGCCTTTCGATGTGACATTTTCCTATAAAACTTCACGAAATAGTCTGATCACCGTTTTGAACTAGGTTGTACTGTATGGCTTGATGGTGCCATTACTGCAACAGTTCAAGGTGTAAAGCTTCAAAAGTCAAATTGAAAATAAGCTTCATGTTCTACAGATGTCTACGTTTTCTGTGGACAGTTGGCTGGATTGAGAGCAAACGTTTGCACACTATTACGGCTCTTCAGTTTTTCTTTAGTTTTTTTAACTTGCAAAGCTACTGTAAATACAAAGCTTTACTAAGTGAAGCTAAATGAGCATTAATAATAAATCAACAAAACAAAGCACAGGCCACAGAACTGAAAATGTTTTAAATGTGTTTGTGTCCAACAACAATTACATTTGGTGGTGGCAAGATTTAAAAGAGATATTGTGCCACAGAAGGATCCATTTAATGGAAACACTTCACTGTTCACTGTGACACACACCAGGACTGTCTGCCACAACACAAATACCACATAACTACAAAACTAATAATACTCAAATAATTGTATGCACAAACTCCTTAATTTGAACAGAAATGCGGAGTCTGGCTACAAACAACAGAAAATACCACTAAGTGGGGCGACAAAAAGGTGGCATCAGTATTTCGGTAAATGTGTTGTAGAATGATGCTGTCTACTTTAGATTCTTGGAATAAAGCTGAAATCTCATAACTGAAGACAAGTCTTATTCGTGTACACAGAGAGAGACTCGGACATGAAAAACAGAGAATCAAGCAGTTCTCAGTTGTCTGTCCCTCACGAATTTCCCATCCTTTTTTATAATGAGTGAAATGCATCTTACACACCAATACACACAATATCACCCTTAATAACTGGTTCTAACTGGTTGCTGCATACACTTAGCTTCGCTATCTATCCAGCTAAAAGTGAAAAGAAGAAAAAAAAAAAATACACTAGCCGTTCCCACTTTCTCGTGACAGTACATTTCTTTCTTATGGAAACACAATATGCTATTAGTGCTTTTTGATTAACTGTTACAATATTAATCTTTTAGTTGTTAAGTTACAATTTTTTCCCCACACTGATATGGCTGCAAACATACTAAAGGTGGGTGGTTTATTATTTTATTGATTTTGAAAGATAAGTACAGCACATATCTGAGCATGATTAGCTTTCTATATTCATTTCCTGATATTTTAACGCATCGCAGCCAAGTCCAATACTGGCCATGTTGGTAATATTACTGATGATAAAAACTCAGGGTCACAAACAGATTGTGTGTAAATCAGGGGACAAGCTAAATCAATAAAACCTCTTTGAAACACAGAACATAATGTCCACCTCACCCATCACAAACATGGTCAGAACTGTATAGGATACAAGACAAAGCACAGAGCAGGATTAAGTGTTGCTTTATGGGTTGAGATGCAGGACTTTTACTTGAAGTGGAGATCTTCACAGTGTGGCGTCAGTATTTTTATTTAAGCAAAAGATCTGAATCGGTCTTCCACCACTGCTGATAATGCAAAACAGTCCTACATCACAAACATTACAACCAGGCAGTAGTAAGAAGTGTGTCATAGCCGCAGAGTGTTGACGTGGACTTTTTCTTGATCTTTTCAGGCTCATCTGTATAAATCTCAGCACAACCGATGTCTTACAACACTGGCCACAACAAAAACATTTCCATCGGTTGCAGTGCAGAGAAGATAGGTGCTGAGAAGGAGTATAATGTTAAAGGAAAGTTTAACTGGGAGAGGCTTTCCACAGAATCAGAGAGTTTTATAACACTGTCCTCTTGAATTACCTACTTCTCAATAATAATAAATGTTAAATTCATGCTTTGAAATCAGCAAAGATCACCGTGATTCATCAGCTTGAACATCAATCTCACATACCCCCTTCAGATTCTGGGGAAACAAAGAGTTTGGCTGAAACAAAACACCTGTTCCATATTAGGGAAGTTCCTCCTCCTAAACCCTCAAAGACATATGGACGACACGTATAAAAGCAGAGTCGTCTCTCCTCGATTCAACAAGCTCACCTCGTAACACGGGACAAACAACTGAAACCAGCTGTAAGATAAGGCAGCATGTGCGACTGTGTCTCCGCCTCATGTGTGAGTCAACTGCTCTCTTGCATCAAATTTATGATCATATCTTTTATTTTGCATTTTATATTGAGGCTATGACAGACTGTTATATTCTGTGCTAAAGTAAAATAATCCAAGAGAGAAACAAGTGTATAACATTTTTGTATAAGATCACCGTTTTACTTTCCTCTCCCTGACTAGGTTTCAGCAAGAAAAATGCCGAAAGTTGTAATCACAAAGGACAATAATATTGCCGGCAACGCAGGGAACGTTGTTGCTGGCAATAAAGTTGACATTAACGGTAAATCTGAGTGGGACTATACTTTTCTGTCAGGGTGTCTTGGTAGTTTCATTAAATCTCCTTCTCTCATGACACTTACATCAGGTACTGGATCCATTGCTTCTCTGGGCAACACCACTGGCATCAAAGTTACAGGGCCTAATACAGGACGCATTGGATCAGGGAACACCGATCAAGTAAAATGTGAGTTATTCCTTGTAAACCCGGGACAAAAGGAACCCTTTTTTTCTGATTCATTACTCGTGTTCAGATATCAGCATCTTCACAGTACACATGTTGGGAGTTTCTGTGGTTGACTTTTTATTCCTTCTCTCAATCCTCATATTTCAGCAGGAGGATTGGTAGCAAACGCAAGTTTCGGCAAGACTGCTAATACTAATGCTGCCAATAACCAAGGATCCAGTGGTTCAGGGAATCGCAATGCCATCAACTGAGGCAAGTCAGAGATTTACTTACAACATTGGACAGAGTATCAGATGTGTCCATAAGACGTGCCTATGTGTTCATCTTTCATGTGAATGCATCATTATAAAACTACATCTAAAATTGTATTCTTTCCTACGCTCTTTGTCTGTCTCCATTTTAGGATATGGCAACTCCTCTAAACACGATGAACCATATGTTTAACTATATCACATGATTGAAATGTATTATTTCAGATTGGCAAAACTGACGGTCATTCATTAGATGAATGTTAAATAAATACAAGTAAAAATAAAGTCGAGCTTCTGTACGATATGTTCTCTTTGGCTTTGTAATTTTTTTTTTTTTTTTTTTTTAATGACTGGCCTTGCTGTGTTCTGAGGGATATTCAGTGCCTTGAAATTGTTCTTATATTCTTCATCCTTCATCCAAACATTGTCATAAATTTGTTTCAAATGTTGCTTTGTTCCCTTCAGCTGGCTGCAGGAGGTATGATTTAGGTGTGTCCCAACAAAGAGGGCAAATATTATTACTGCAGAGGAATGCTGATTTGATAAAGAATACAGAGCTCAGTATTTTGAATCTGTAAACATCTGCATGTGTTTTAATGGTTTGGTTTTTACTATGAGTTTGTTAAGGGAAATAATCAAATACAATTAATTACTTTGCTTTGCTATCTATCCAGATCAAGGGAGGAAAAAAAAACAACAGTATCTGTTCGCAGGCTTCTCAGAGCAAACACATTCACTTTCTCATGACAGTACTTTTCCTGCATAGAGGAATCTCAGCACAACTCTTCACAAACAGAATGTTAGTGCCTTTTGATTAACTGTTAACAGCTAACAGGTTAATGTTTTAAGTCAATTTATTTCCCACACCCATATGGCTGCAAACATACTAAACGTGGGTGGCTTACTTTTGATTGATATTAGAGAAATAATTGCAGCACATATATGAGGGCGATTACATTTCCTGGTATTTTGAACAGGGCAAAACGCAGCCAAGTCCAATATTAGTAATGTCGGTAATGTTATTGTAGATAAAAACTCAGGGTCACAAACAGATTGTGTGGAAATGAGGAGATAAGCTGAATCAATAAAAACTCTTCGAAATACAAATCATAATGTCCGCCTCGTCCATCACAGACATGGAACTGTATAAGACCCCCAGCGCTGCTTCTTCAGGTAAACCTCACAGCACAAGTCAACCACCTCACACTCTACATGTGGCAATCACAAAATCTGCTTCATGTCCGGATCGACTTCCCTATCTTCATGTCTTTGTTTTGTTCACATGTACATGTTACACATTAAGCTGATGTTGTGTCCCAGATGTGACCGTGCACAACAGTCCTACATCAGAAACATTGCAGCCAGACAGTAGTTACAAGTGTGTCACGTGTTGCCATGGTGTTGCCATGGTGTTTAACAGCACGACATTTTAATCTTTAATCATTTTTCTTCAACTTTTTAAGTTTATCGGTCTACATTTCAGCACGACACAATGACTTAGTAACTGTACTGAAACACAAATCCACGGGCCCCTTCGTGAACATTTCTGAGTACTATTTCAAAACAGGTTCCCTGAAATTAAACCTCAGCTGAGGTGTGGTTTTTGTCAGAAAACCAACTAACCAGCAGTTGGTTTTTCCCAAATAAATATTCCAGTATTTAACCTAAAATGACTTGCTATAATGCAATTACATACTGATAATCTTCCTTCAACTTATTATGCAACTGGCTGCACCAGGTATGATTTAGGTGGTCATAATACTATGAAGGGGCAAATACTATTACGGCTTTACTTTTTCACCCACATGTGTTTTAATGGTTTGGTTTTTATGTAAAGAGAACAAAATGGGGAAAAATAAAAACACAAATCATGAATCCATCCAAGTTTCAAGATTGAATTGTTAGGTCATGTCACCCAGCTCTATGGGGACTGTGAATGTCTGTACAAAATGTTATTTCAATCTATCCAATAATTGTGAGAGATAACTCATCATGTACTAAAGTGGTAGACTGACTGACTGGCCAACAGATGACATTGCCATCCCTAAAGCCTTGCCACTGGTGTGGATTTAAAAATAAATAAATAAAAAAGGTCAAAATTGATTCAGCAGAAGTCACAATATCCTGACTTTTAGCCTCTAGTATGGGAGTGTAGCTCAGTAATAAAGGTCTTAAAGGTCAGATCTCATTGGCAATATGTTGCTGCAAGCAGCTGTAATTCACTTGATGTCTTGTGCTCTGAAACCTTTTTCCACCACTCCCTCTCTTTTAATTATACTCTTCTGTTTTCTTTGGTGTTAATCGTCCCCTGAGTGCAGTCATGACAAAGTGCTTGAGAAAAATATTATCAGCCACAAGGAAACGTGATTAACATGTCCAGTAAACCTCGGACTGCATATGTGCATGTACACATTACCCCACACAAACACTAGCATGGAATGTTTCATTGGTGAGGTGTGAAACAAACACTGAGTCGCCTTAACCAGGTAACATAAACTCAGAATTCGAACACTCAAAAAAAAGTTGTGAAAAACTATGACCTTTAATAATCAGCAGATGCCACACTTCCTAGTTGCGTTGTGATTCTATACCGAGATATAAAGAACGACAAATTAAAGAAAAAACATAAACAAATAAATGAATGGGGAAACAAAAAATACAGGGTAGGACAATTCACTGAATGGTTTGATGAATATTAAAATGATGTGAATCATAAGTTGTGGAATTCACAGTCACCAGATCTCACCCTAACGGACACAAGTGCTGTCTAACACCTACGGGAGGGTTAGACAGCACTCTCCATCATCAAAACACCAAATACAACTTAATAATTACAAAGTAATTCACTTGATGTCTTCTACTTTGAAACCGTTTTGTCACCACATCCCCTCTTTTAATTATACTCTTTTACTTATTTTTTTAATCTTCCTCCGAGGGTAGGGATTTGGGGCGTTGCCCTTGGCCTTCTTGAAAACACAAATATTAGTTTCTGGCAGTTCTGTTCTAGTGTTTCTAAGTGACAAGTTACTTTGTAAGAAATCTCTTACTTTCTGAGATGTTCATGTTCCTTCAGGAAGAGCTCAGACCTTCTGTTATTCACTCCTGAGCTGCTCTTGTAGGACCTGAGTAAGAAAATAAAAGAGTTAGAGACATCAAATAATGGGGGAATCGGACTGACAAATAGTAATAGAATACAGCAAATCAGGGGTCAGGGAGAGATCTGGCTGTGTTTGGTGGTGCAAACTGTATAGTTCTTCTTCTTCAGTCTTTTTGGTTGCTTCATGAAAACCTAGCGCAACACCTTACCCTCCATAATCATGTTTAAGCAAGTTTGCAGTTGGCTAACAGAAGAAGTCGCCAACAAAAACAAGTTTTCCCCCACAGTCTTTGATTCAGTCTGAAAGGAGTAGTTCACTCCCTCCTAATAACTGATGCCGTGATGCTGATTATGTACTTCCTGAATTAAAGCTATTAAGTGATTAGCTCTGCTTAACCCACAACTCTGTCCTCCATCTCTTATTTACACCACCCTCTCCCTATTTGGATGGATCATCAATTGATCAAGCCTAACCTCTTCTGCTGCACCTCTCCCTTCACTGTTCCTCCACACTGCTCATCTCTATGGGAATAATTACAATGCACTCTCATAATTTTTGTAATCAGTCAACATCAAATTAGGACAATGTCTCCCTCCCTGGCTGTCTTGCACTCCATCTCCAGCCCCTGATAAAGCATTTCTCTGTATCAGACAGGCCCGATGTAACCACTCTCCCTCCGCTTTGGCTGAATGAAAGCCTTGCGGTTTGATTTACTGTAGAAGGCACTTAGGAAAGATATCCCCAGAGAAAGAAAGCAGATACAGACACAAAAAAAAAAAAGAGAGAGAGAGAGAGAGAGAGAGAGAGAGAGAGAGTTCGATTGGCTAATAAGAGGAGGTGGCTCTTATTAGAGGATGAAACATGATAGAAGGAATGGAGGCTATCAGAGGGTGGGGGAATTTAGCAACAAACTGGACATTTCTGCCTCCTCCTGGTTAAGGAAACCGTTGCACAAATCCACCATAGAGAAGGAGAGGAAAGACGAGAAGGGAAGGAAAGTTGAAAATGTAAGAAAGGATATAAAGACAGGGATGAAGGAATAAAGGGAGGAAAGAAGGATCAGCTGTACCAACATAATTTAGACTTAAGAGAGTACTCCGGCAATTCAGCACTGCACTTCCATGAATACATGGTCAATGCAATGACTTGCCTGATGGCAGAGTACCACTTAAGATATTAACAAAACAACATCATATCTAAAATCTTGATTTTGTTGGTTGGACAAAACAAAACATTTCAATACATCATCACCTTGTGCTCTGGGAAGTTGTAGTGGGTATTTTTCACTATTTTCTGACATTTTTCAGTATACGCCATTAATTAAATCAAGAAAACCAGTACTGAATGTCGCTGATCACTAAACCGCTCCTGCTGGACGTTGAATCCCAATTCACTATGAGAATTATGGTGAATTTGAGATTTTACCAGCAGAGTGTGCCATGCACCACACACACACACACACAATTCCAAACATACAAGTTAGAACGTTGCTATAACAACAGAGTTGAGGTGAGGAAATAAAACATAATGTTCATATTTCAACATAACAGAATTGGGGTACTCAACAGAGCTTGCGTCCAGGATATACAGTGGCTGGAGATATAAGACTGGAGACCAAGGAAGGAGCAAATCCATTTAAGGTCAGAAGGAAGATTTCGAAATCAGCCCTCGCTTGTATTTCTAGCCAATGCAAAGACATCAGGACAGATGTTACATGATCAAACTGCTTAGATCATGTGAGGAGTCTGGGAGCTGCGTTTTGCATTGTCAATTTATCTTCAACAGTTCTGATTGACTACAAATCTAAACAGGTCTCCTGGACTACGTTGCATTTGCTAAAAATATACAAAGTGTTTTATTGTCAATAGATGTAGGAAGGTGCTTACTCAATGTCTCTGTGAACGGAGCCTAGTAGGTCTTCTCGCTCTCGCAGGCTGAAGAAGTTGCTTTTGGTTTTGTGGAACTCATGATTATAGTCCTACAGGATAAAAAAATTTATGAAATAAAGGTCAGCAAGACATGACGATACTGACAAAATGGAAATTCACAAAGCCAAAATGCATAACAATTTCACAAATGTTTCTTCTTCAAGACGACTTACATGAGAAGCCGTAACACTTTTCTAGTAATACAAGAAAATGATGCATGTACCTGTAAAATGTCTCGGTGTCTCTGTAAGGTGTGCATCAGTGACGCATTCTGTGACGAAGCTCCAGGCGTGTTTGTGTATTCTGCCATTTTGTCATTGACAGCTGTAAGCTGCAAAAGAAAACAGTTGGTTTGTGCTTAATGTATTATAATAAGCATAAACTGCTAAGCTAACAGTCTGTACAACCTGTAGAATAAACAGTGATTCTCACAACAGTTAAAAACCCAGGATCACACAATCTGCTTTGGTTGGCAGCTCATTTCTTTTTCTACTGGAGAACACTAATTATAAATCCTTTTGATAATTTTGGCATCACATCAGTTCCATCAACTAGGCTTGGGGCACAACACTGAGAGGAACCCTAAAACCGACCATATATGTGATATTTTACTTACATTGGCCAATAGCTGCTCCAGCTCGGTGGTCATGGCCACGAGCATATTGTCCTGAGGTGAGCCAACAGAATCAGACCTGATGTAAGCATGAAAGGGAAAAGATGTTAAAGTTCAAGTTAAGGCTCAGCGTTTCCCTTTAATGTCATTCCAACTATAAAAACACAACTGAAATTTAAAAAGAAAACACTTTCTTTAATCTGAAACCACAAATACATTCAATTTGAGCCCGAAGAGTTCATACTGGTATTCATTTATTTATTGCATATCCAAGGTCAGGAGGCACATCCAGTTTGTAGTGTGCCGCTGACCTGCCGTCTCCTGTCCGCTGGTCCCGGCTGCTGCTGCTGCTGCTGCTGTAGCTGGTGCAGAGCTTACTGAAGGAGACCAGCTTGAGGTCCAGCTCATTCTCCAGCTGTCTGGCCTGCTTACGCAAATCTGAGTGAAGGAATAGAGAAACAAACATTTCAGGACATTTCATATCTGACCAAAAGACATGTTGAAATCTAATGACTAATGAATATGAAGTAATGAAAACTAAAATCATAAATAAAACAGGCAACGAGAGGCAGACAATATCATCACGAACGCCAACCCCCAATAGCAGACCGATCTGGCCCTGATGTGGCTTCTTTTTGAGTAACAGTGTTGATTTTTTTATTTATTTTTACATTTTTAGAAGCTATAAAATCCCTGTTGATTGCATCAGCACGTATCAGTGCTGTGTGGGAGGATTACTGTGGTGAAAACATTGGTTTATTGACGAGTTGATCTATTTGATGGTCATCAGTGCACGACAGTATGTGCAAACATCTCGGTTAAGGATTAAGAAATAAAAACAAAAACAACGCATTAAGATATTCACACACTTGTGTTTTTTACTGTTGAGGCTGCTCGACCTTCGCTTCTACAAAACTTTAAATGCTGTTGCTTTCCTTTACTTTTCTGTTTCAATTTTTCCTGCCAACAGGTAGCAGGGGTCAAAGCTGCCAAATCAACTTAAGTTAAGAACACCTCGGTACAGCTGAAATAAGCTGTAAGAGAGCACTACAGTATGATAGTTAATAACTAATAAGTGACTGCAGATAACTTTTCAAGTTCGCCGTTTACGGCTAACAAGCTAACGTTAACAGGTTAGCTTGGAACCCGCTTAAGATATATCCTGACGTTAAACTTGATTAACGTACCAATATCACGGAACACGTTAAATGTGTTTGGCCGGAATCGGCGGAGAACAATTAAAAAAAATGTACAAGCAGACAGTTGATTTAAATTAGATGCTTTAAAATAATTTACCTTCCCAGTAGTTGCTGCCGGTTGCCATGTTTGTTGTTGACGAGTCACCATCAGCCGTAAAGAAGAAGCCACTGTCGCAATCACTGTTGCCAACTCCTCAGTAAGGAAAGTAGCTATTGGCTGTCCTGAAAGTCGCTAAGTGACATCATCGCCTAATTTGCATAATTGGTCATGTGCGTCTAATTGTCATGGACGCTGTAAGAGAAAGGAATAATGTCGTGGTAGAGACAAAACGTGAGTGAATAAACACCCTAAATATGTTTAGAACTACAAATGAACTTTTTTCTGTTGTTTCATGTTTTTGAGCGGAGGGGTGAACATAGCCTGCTCTGACTGCAGCTGGGAGGGAGGGGCTCCTGAGCGAGGACTGGGCGCCTGGGAGTGCTCTGGGACGGGGGGGGGGCAAGAAGAACGGTATGTGCTTTCACGTCAGAGTCTCCAAAAGTCTCCAATAACACCAGAAAAAGTCGCTAGATTTGTCGCTAGTCGCTAAAAAGAGTCGCTAGAGGGGCCTGAATACTCGCTAAATATAGCGACAAAGTCGCTAAGTTGGCAACACTGGTCGCAATTATCAATTGGCTCACAGCGGCCCCTAGTGGTTTCCAGCCGCACTTACGGAGCCAAATCAATAACTGTCAGAACATTCACCCACAAATATCCAAAAAGGTTGACACGTGAAACACGATAGAAGAGGCCTAATAGACTTATTGCTTTATAATTGAAACTCACTCATCACTGGACAAACAGTTGTGAATTGTTTGCCCTGATGTAGCTCCATGATGATGACTGTTATTCTAGTAGTAGAAATACCTAAATGAAATACCCCTTTACAAGTTCTGTGTTCTCTATTGAGAACTAAAATAACAGAAATATTAGTATCAAAAGTAAAAGCGGTCATTGGGAAGACTGGCCCATGACAGCGTTATTGCTATTATAGGATTTTATTGGGTTATGGTGCATAAGTGTGTCAGCATTATTTGAATGTTGTGGTCGAGTTGGAGGCAGTTATATACACAGATAACATTAATAAACATTATAAACCATAATATTAAGACAGCATAACATCCTGACCGGCCAACTGCTACGCAGCCCCATGCAACAAACTGCGATACACTGTGTGTTCTGACACCTTTCTATCAGAACCAGCATGAACTTTATCAGCCGTTTGAGCAGCTCTACTGTTGGATTGGACCACACAGCCTTTGTTCCCCATGTGCATCAATGAGCCATGACCCTGTCGTTGGTTCACTGGTTTTCCTTCCTTGAACCACTTTTGGGAGGTACTGACCACTGCAGACCGGGAGCACCACACAAGAGCTGCAGGTTTGGCGATATTCTGACCCAGTCGTCTAGCCAACAGTTTGGCCCTTGATCGGTGTATATACTCTTGTATTCTAGCATAGACAAATGCTATAAGTTCATCATGTGTAAAGTAACTATAGCTCTGAGACAAATTAAGTGGAGTAAAAGGAACAATGCTTCCGTTTGAAGTATTAAGCAGCATGAAATGGAAACACTGCACTAAAGAGAAAGTGTGCTGGGGTTAGTGTTCTTGGGTGCTCTCCGCTGCAGGTAGGCCTATTATTAAAAGGTTATCACAACATTTGTCCATCATAATTTTTTCGCTAAAGTCAAAGTGTATTAGTTTTGGAAAATAGAAAGAAAATGAAAAAGACATTTCAACTTGTATGCACGAAGAACAAAGGGAAAAGGTAGGCTGCGTCTTGAGTATAATAATCTAATAAAAAACTGATAGATAATATAATTCCAATACAACCTATATACAGCCTGTGTCAGCCTGTTACACGCTGATTTTAATTAAATTTTCAGTCAATTTATCTTGCCAGCTCAGGTTTTATGTAGAGAGCAATAATTATAACCATAGAGGCCTTTTCTGGATCTTTTCCATCAATAGGAGGGCAGCAGGACACGTTTTAATCTTTTTTACTTTTAGTTGTCCATCTTAGTTTATTCCCTTTAAAAACATAGTTATAGGTGGATCCCTCAGACACTCTCTATTTAAAGTCATTTATTAATCTTAAATTTCGGTGCTACAGTGTATCAACACAGGTCAAACCGACCCAAATGCAGTTTGTGAGGGTATTTATCTCCATGGCAGGTTTTCGTCTTTAATTTCCCATAATCTAGCTTTAAGATTGTTAAAATCCTGTAATTCTACATTGTTTGACAGTATCATATATTCTGTACCAATTTATTCCAGTTCTCCTTTGAAGAAATATGAATTTTAGTGAAAAATTAAATCCTGTGACTCCATGTGTTTTTATGGCTGCACCATTCTATCAAATGGAAATATGGCTGACATCTTGTGCACCATTTTATACACCATTCCCCAAATCTCGGCCTAACATGTTTGGTATTTTCAGGAACTTTCAGACCTCCACTAATTCAAATTAACTTCTGTGGATTTGAAGGTGTTTATTCTCATCCATACCATGACCTTTTGCCCATGGGATTCACATAATACGTTTGCAGGTTGATTATTATAATTTGAACTGTTTTCTGCTCACCAGTAGTGTCGAAGTGTCAGTAGAGAAAGACAAGACACAGATGTGATTGAGGTACATGTCACTCATATTGTGAATCTCTTTCTTTGCTCATTCTCTTTATTCATTGTCTTGAACATAGGCAGTCGTGGATATCACAGTAACAGCAAGACCGGTGATCATGTTGATGTAGAAGACAATGACGATGATGATGATGATGATGATGATGATGATGATGATGCTATCGATGGTGGAAATGAAAAAGCGCAAAGACTCTGAGGTGTTTTCACCATTCTGCAGCCAACCTTGGCAGATGAGGCCTCTCTTTCACACTGATTCAGCTTTTTCTCTCAATTCTGTCTTTCCTGTTTTCTGTCTTTCTTACATTTTTCCTTTCTTTTGTGATGTTTCTTTTTTTTAAAAAAGTGCTGTGAACAACTGACACCAGTAAGCACCTGAACGCCAGCCCAGGATCCTGCTTAGACTAGCCGGATCAATGAAGCCGGGGAGATGGAGGATGGGGGAGAGGAGGAAGAGAAGGAGGGATAGAAGTGCAGGAGGAGGGAGAGGAGGAGGAGGAGGAGATAAGGAAGTGTGAAGGAAGCGCTCCCCTCTTAGTGCTGGATCCTCCTGATGGACTGAATCTGGGGAGTCTGGGAGTGGGAGCCAAACTCACGGTAACACTTGTACTCTCCTCCGCGACAGTCACACTCCATGATGTACTGGTGGCCACGGTAGCCAGGGTACTGGTAGCACACAAAGCTGCAAAAATAAACAAGAAAATGCTAATTAAATACATACACTTAAACATTGTTTAAAATAGTGATGTAAGCAGCTGAAGGTGCTCAAAGGTGATTCTTGTGTAGCATTTCTGTCCAGCTGACGTTGTTTAAAGCTTCTGTGTACATCAAACACCATGATGATGGACTTACGCTCCACACTGAATGTGCATGGATCCAACCTCGTTGTTCATCCAGCCCATGGCCTGCAGAGAGGGGTAGTCATCACACAGCTCGAACTGACGACCCATCATGTTCTCCATCTCGAAGATGGTCATGCGGGACTCCTTGTGGTTCTGTACAAAGAGGAGAAAGGAGGTTTAGGACAACTTGAGATGAGGTTCAGCATAAAGTGAACTAAGGGCCGTTACTGGGTCGTATAGTCAACCTACAGCGCAGCAGATGGGCCTGAAGGAGATCATCCTCTCGATGCGGTAGGAGTTGCTGCCACTGTAGGCCTCAAAGCGGGGATAGTCTCCCTTCTCCAGGACAAACTGCTGGCCGCAGAAGCTGGAGTGCTCGTAGCCCACCCAGCTGCAAGCAGAATGTGAAAATAATTAAGTCAGAAACCAAGGAAATAGAAAATCAGCACACTCTTTAAGCGTATCAGAATCTAAAGGAGAAGTTGCTCCATTTTAGTTTTTAAATCAGCTCTAGCATTTCCAAACGTGAGGGAAAGCTCTCTGGATACATACGCGCCACACTCGACCTTCAGGGAACGGATGTTCTCCATCCCACACTCCATGATGTTCTGGCAGCAGGCGGTGAACTCCATACGCCTACCCTGGAAGTACTCCTGATCATACACAGTGATCTGTAAAAAACAAAAGAAAACATGGATATGGGTGAGCCTAATACAGCTGACTATTTAAGCCAGCTCAAAAAAATACAAAACAGTTGAAACTCTATGCACTGAAACTTGTTGCTGCTCCGTGTGCTGATGGGTAATGTAGTGTTAAGCTTGCTTACCTTCCATGGTCCCATGGGCATAGGGTTTGTCAGAGCCATTTTGTCCTTTTTTTTCAGTTGTTCCTGGGAAATAGTACACAGACAGTCAGGGCCGGGATAGAAAAAACCCACTAAAAAACAAACCTGTATAAGAGTTAGACACTGTCTTACTCTCACTTATCTAAACAACCACCTAATCTTCATTCTGTCTGCTACTCTGGGTGGCATTTTAGCTTTTCTCTAACGTTTGTGCCTCACTGTTTACTGCATTGCACACTTAACTCCAAGATTTCTCACAGGAGACTACAGCCTTTAACCTCAAGCCTCCTGTTTCCTTTTTAAGGAATTTGTTTTAATCTCCCGTTTTAAAATGACTCCTTTACTCGCAGCAAAGGTAATAAATAAGCTTCACTCCGACCAAGTAGTACTCCCTGTTGTTAGTTGATATATTGCATTAGAGACCTTTACTACATCATGTCCATAGATTGGGAAACTGCACTGTATTTTTAACTAGTTTGACCTACCTAAACTGGTGAGCTGTGTGTCGCAGTGTTCCACAGAATGGTCTGCAGAGATGGTGTGTATGGGGGTATATATACACCCATGGGTGACAGGGGCCGGGGGGCAGGCAGGCCTGGACGCATGTCAGCACTTTGCTTTGGACTTCATTGTCTTGTTGTGTGAGCCACAGAGGGGTTAACGCACAGACCCACACAGTGATTCATGCAAACACAAAGAGGGCACATGGCTAAACTGCATTACCGGCGCCTCTGTGGTATATCTATATGTTGGAAAAAAGACAGGGTAGCTTTCCCCACCCGTATGTAGATCTATTATTAAATAGGCCTATGTGAATTTGAAGTTCAGTGGTAAACCACTTTATTTTGCTGTGTTGATTCATGCTGAAAGTAAAACCAGAATTCAACCTCATGTACGTTTGTCGAAAACATTTTTTTTAAGTATTCACTTCCACTCGCTGCATGTTTTAAAGAGATATTGTAATTTATCAAATTGAAAAATGACACTTTTAAAAGTATAGACTTTTGTTGTCATATTAGAGGTACATTCACAATATGACACTTTTCAGGCACCATCAGAAACATTTGCATGACATTTGTTGCAAAAACTCAAAATAAAGGCATATAAACTAATATCAATATTTTGTCAGTCAGTCAAAGTATCTTCTTTGAATTGTTAGTTAATTATCTGTATTCTACCAATCACATGCCCGACACTCGCTCACAATGTAATACAAATATTTGTTATGTAATTTTAGTTGTGTTTAATGGTGTCTGTGGTAGGATACAGGTTTTATCTTCTTTGTTTTTTATCTGTTTGTAGTGTATGACATCATTGTATGCAAAGAGTTTGTCTCAGCACCCCCAACTCTGATTAACTTCCAGTGTCCCTGCTCATTAATACAAGTGCAGCACTTGTATCAGATATCCTCATTTTGTATGTCAAGACTCGGATCAATTGTTTGTCTCCACCGTGTGTCGACTCATTGTGAAAATGCATTTCAACAGTAATCTAATTTCCTGAAACTTGAATACCAAATTTCATGACGGCTCAACAAACTGGATCAATACCATTAACAGTAGATTTGAAATAGGAAGACGGTGGCCGTGTTAGATATCTAATCTGGCTGTTTTCTTGATCCGTTAAAATGCAGCGATCCACAGAGGCTGTGCTGTAGAGGAACAAGTCTGTTGCCGAATAGTTTCAATTAAAATGGCAGCAGTCTGTCATGAGAGTCTGGTGGGTGTACAGAGATATAGTCTATTCTCTGTGAACACCAGCTGACTTCAATCATTGGGCTGTGTTTATCCTGTTTTCATTTTGTGGTTTGAATATAAGTTGTGAATGAAAGTATCTGTTGCTATTTTTGGAAAACCTGTAGTGTTTGTGAACAAATCAACAATGAAGGTTAGCAGGTGACAATGGCACCGATTGAAAGGCCTCATTGGCAGGATCGGCAGCGAATGGCCTGTAATTCTTCATTTCAGGTGGCAGTGTAAGTGGATAATTATTACACAGGGAACGTATTGTGGTAATTGCGAGGGAGCCAAAGTCTGCTCATTACTTTTTATACTTTTGATTGATCTGTACCAGTCTCATCAAGCAAAGCCCACACGCATCTTGTAAACACAAACGGCTGTCTTCAGTTTTTGTTGAAGCCATTTTAAAGCATCCTTCACTACTTATTTAAATTATTCCAAATGGTAGAATTAGAAGATGTGATTTACAGTGCTCTACATAGCGTCATCATTATAAGCAAACAAAACAGAGAGAGCAGCTGGCAGGTGCATAACTGACACCCTCCTCTCTCCTCTAGCTGCACTGAACAATAAACATTTAGGAATGGCTTACTGAGGTCAGCACATTGCCCAGACTCTCTCTCTCTGTGTGTGTGTGTGTGTGTGTGTGTGTGTGTGTGTGTGTGTGTGTGTGTGTGTGTGTGTGTTTGCATGTAGTTCCCTGATTGTGTCTACAACAAAGAGAGAGAGGCACATGTGGACATATTACAAATAATACAACTACAATATTTTGTGAGCACATTCCTGATCAAAGTGGATTTATTCAGATCGGAACAAGAGACAGGACAGGACAGGCATGCATGTCTGTGTGTGTGTGTGTGTGTGTGTGTGTGTGTGTATTTCTGCTGATGGTAGCAGCAACAGCTCAGACGTGACAAAGGGACGAGCAGACTCAGCAGGCCAGTGTGAAGAGCTCACAGTGACCATATAGCCGACTCTCATATAGATGTCACACATAACAAAACCTCAGTTTATGCTATACATGTTTAACAGGCCAACCTGTATCACATACAGCGTCTCCCACAGACACACAAACACTCTGCATATGTAATACTAATTACACAGAAATAAGCTAAAACGTACAAATCTGTCTTGACATCTGTTTTTGTAAAAGGCCATCCTTAATTTTGAAGTTTTCCAAGGAGGGCTTTTGTGAACTTGAGAATTGAATATCAGCATTGGGAAGTAATTTGATTCCTTCCTGTTGAACTTTAGAGCCACTTCTAAGCCAGAAGAAGCTCTACAAGTGATTTTGGTCAGTATATGAACTGAAACTACCACGGCCACTTCTCGACCTAAGACATTGCATATTCAGGGCCAGGGACACCCATCAAAATAGCTACAGTGTAGTAACAAAAATCATTCTTATTTCTTCTTCTGCTACCCAGAAAAAGGCAAAACACAGTCAATGTTAGAAACTGGTTTTGCAGTGAATGCAGACTGCCTCTAGGGTGCAGCATTTCCGCATAAACTCTTGAGTTTCAAGGTCTATCTATGATGATGAATTTAGGGACTCTTGACTCTTTTAACGACCTCTGACTCTGCTCATAAAAATCCCCATACCAATATTTAGGCAGGCTTTTGTCTTTAACTACATGGTGCTTTGTCAGCTGCGTACTGCTGAGGATGATTCAAAGTCCATTATTTAGCCTACCACACACTGCAAGTCCTTATTGGTATATACGTTGGCCTAATAATAAAAAAAATAACTTTGTCGCTGTGTTTAGGCCCCTCGACAGAATAGGGGTGTTTTCAATTAACAGCCGGCTTTGTCATATTGATGCTGCGCGCAGAGGCTCCAAGCAGCCCCCCCCCCTCTCTCTCTCTCTCTCTCTCTCTCTCTCTCTCTCTCTCTCTCTCTCTCTCTCTCTCTCTCTCTCTCTCTCTCTCTCTCTCTGTGTCTC